>JAJJMA010009896.1:4370-23769 GCA_023529015.1 Papaver nudicaule | reverse complement strand
CAAGGCAGTTTCCTCGTTAAAAAAACGTTTGGTGTCTTGTGTGCTTTACTTTCCGCATTATAACTCTGATTTATAATTAAGCACCAAGTAGTACGTTATTACCTAACTGTTGAGATTACTCCGGTTAGAGGTTTGGATATTGATTTTTGAGATCGTCCAAACTCTTTACCATAAGACTCACGAGCCAAAACGAAAAGTTGGTAGTATTTCGGTACCCCTTCTTTTTCACACCCAAACCAACCTTTGCGCGTAGTAAAATTTCCTCTCAAGCATGTTTGATGTCATTCTTTGTAAGTCTCCCTTGTACTTGTATGTTATACACCTATTACGTTTCAGCATTTTTATGATCAATTTAGGGATCGAAATTTCTTTGTTTTTGCTGGAGATTTTTCCTTTTTTGTTGCTAGTACATTTTTGAATGTCTTTTGACTTTACTTGATGTCTTGTTATGTGGTTTAGGTAACCGTCGCATAGTGAAATTTCCTCTCACGAGGTAAATCAAAAGCGGCTGTTGTTAAAATCCTCTCCTTCTTGGACTAGGTGTTCAAAAGCAGCCTAGATTCAAAGGTATTGTGGAGTTAATTATGTATTCCTTAGATGATAAGCTCGGTAGGTTTGATTTGTGTGGAGGGTAGTTTGATTGCTCTGATAGTTGCCCTTACTCTTATCATTCTTATTATTTGATTATTTCCCTATTCCTTTATGTAGATGTCGAACAACTGCTCGACGTTGCTAACCTCAAGAGGTTAAAATTTGAAACAATGTCAAGCTGGGTGTAGATCAGAAATCTCAGCACGAACGTAAAGCGAAGCAGGCCAAGCAAAGGAATAGGGAAATAATCTCAGCATAAGACCATACACAGTTTTGCTTAATCTTTATCTTGGCCAGCTTCGCTTTACGTTCGTGCTGAGATTATTTCCCTATTCCTTTGCTTGGCCTGCTTCGTCTTGCGCTCCACATTTGCACTTCTAGTTGTTGAAGGAAAACAATCCATATTGGCGGGAACAACTTAGATAGAGCGCAAATGGTTTTAATTGTTCAGATGGAGGCAGCTATAAAACGAAAATGCAACAAATATCTTGGCAAATGCAGCGTTGTGGTTTTGATGATTTGACAGGGATTCCTATTCTATTTCCAAGAAGAGAGTTCAATCGTTCATCCTTTAGCTTTGATGGGGTATTTTTCAAGATTGCTGATGGGGGGTACTGCATTTCACGGTAGTGTACCAATCCCTCTAGTCAGTCGAATCAGACAGGGTTTTACCCAATCACAATTGGTCATCCCTTATCGCATATATTTCGAAACCCTACCATCGAAAACCCAATACAGTATAGAACATAGCCGTCTTCTTCTCTATATCTACTGCAACTTCTCTGAATATCTTTTTCACTTTCTCCAAACAATTCATCAGATTTAAGAAATCAATGAATGAAGAGATGAAAAATCAGAGAATATACAGATCAACAAAAGATGAAGAACAAAACCAAATCAACAAGAGATGACTTATTTAGATCGGGTCCGTTTTGGTTTATTAAAAGGTTCTAGTTTTTCTTATTAATCAAAGCATTCTGTGGATCTGTAATCTCTCTCTATTTGTGGTTCTAAAATATTTATCTTGATCTCTTCAATTTCAAAAATGATTTATCCCCCGCGGGTTGGAATCCCGCGGGTTCACACCCTCTCACAAAAAAAAACTGTCCCCACTAACCCGTAAAGCCCAACCCCTGCTTTTCTGGGTGGCGGGTTGATGGGGACCCCCACTCCCTCTCTACTTTATTGCGGCGGTGAACCCGCGGGATTCCAACCCGCGGTGAGTATATCACTTTTTTCTGTGGTTGCTGGAAATTAGCTTATAAAGGTGTCTTTTTTATTTTTGAAGTTTGTAGTGATAACGAAATTGCTTACCCAATCTGAGATAATGGGTTTATAATAATGCATCATATTCATGTCTATTTGAACATGAATTGATCAAATTAGGGTTCTAAATTTAGGGAAGAACTCATATCTGTCTAACCTTGAAATTCACAAGTGTAACTCAGCCAAAATCTCTATCGATTAAACAACAATAACAACAATCAAGTGTAAAGTTATTTCTGGTTACAGATTTGTTGTGGGAAACCTTTGGATTTTGATCGGATTTAAGATGTCCATGTAGAGGTGTAAATTGTGCCATGCCAGCACGTTAATGGCACAGCACGGCACGTGACAAAGCACAGGTTTCCAAACAGTATGTAACCCGCCCCTAAAGCCCAACCCCCTGTTTATTTATTACTTGCAGTTTGGTTACATACTGTTTGCCATCTGGTTGAAAATAAATATACAAGGAAGGACTCGAGCAGGTTTCCAAATTAGTGCAACTTACTCCCGTTCGAGTTTTTTCCCAGAGTTGGGTTCAATTCAATTTGATATCGTGCGACCTTTTGATCCTGCAGTTTGTTTATGTTTGTCTTTTGCCTTAGTAGCTTGATTTCAGTTAGCTATTAGCCTTCTCACGTGTCTTTTTAATAAAATCTAATCTCCGTATTGTCAAAAAAAAAAAAAAAAAAAAAAGTAAGCGTTGGAAGGCCAACTCTTATGGGAGGTAAAATCATCCACATCTTTTGGATGATCCAAAAAGTGCTCCTATGGTGTTTTTAAAGATCCACATATCTTTTGGATGATCCAAAAAGTGCTCATATGGTGTTTTCAAATGGAAGGAAATCCTCCCGGGGGTGGTCTATCTGATGGTTCTGCTTTGGGTTCGATTTTAGGGGAAATTATGAATGGGTTTTGTGAGGGTAGACGAACCCATGTAAAGTAAGCCTCTACGAATCAATCGAAACGGGAAGTTCAGGTCATGTTTGAAGAAGGGACCTTATTCAGTTCGTCTGAGAAAGGAAGGAGTCGATTAGGTGTGTCAGTTCAAAAGACGAGTCAAACTTAAAAATTAAAAATGGTGTAGGCTTGACTGGCTGAAGGATTAATAAGACTTTAAAGAAAAGACTAGTCAAGGCTAGAATTGTTTTTTCCCAAAAGCTGGCGGCAGATATCTCTCATACCTTTTACACTTTCCCAAAAGAAACTTGAGAGATACGGAGTACATACAGGTGAGAAGGGCGAATCTAGGATTTCATGAGAGGGGGTGCAAACAAAAAAATGAGTTGCCTTTTTTGGTAATATTGAAGCAAATAAGAGAGAAAAAGCAAGGGGGTGCAATTAAGATTTTCATAGGGGGTGCAAATAAGGCTAAAAAAAAAAAATTAGCTTGTCAAAAATTGGCTGCTAATGGAGATTTCAGTAGACTAAGGGGGTGCAATTGCACACCCATGTGCAAGGCTAGATTCGCATTAATTGCGTGTGGGTTCCTTGGAAATACCTAGGGTTTCACATTAGACCTATAAAACGGAATTCAAAAGCCTAGTTATCGATTCGACAAACAGTACGTTGACAGTGGTATCTCACTGGCCTCTCTTAGAGGAGGGCTGAGCTCGAATGCCTCTAATCAAAACACAAAAGCAAGAAAGGACTTTTTTGTTGTTTTTTTTTTGATCGATAAAATGAATTATACTTAACACTAGATGTCGGAGCTGCGCTTTAGACCTCAGTCAGTCCTTGTCGAGATTTCCATTGTTGCATTTATTAGTTATTATCCTTTATTATCTTAACACCAACCTCCTATCCACCTGGCGGTCCATTGAAAGATAAGACCAGGCTTCAAGTCTTTATATAGGAGGCAGAGCAAACATTATATATCTCACTCGATATCAAACACATTCTAACCACTGAACCACCCCTGCAACAACCTTACAAATCCCTATTATGGGTGACTCCTCAGGCAGCAATGAGAAGAGGATGACAATTTTGCACCCAAACCAACCTTCGCGCATAGTAAAATTTCCTCTCGGACATGGTTCATCACTGGTTGAGTAAGTCTCCGTTGCACTTGTATGCAATATACCTATCACGTTTCAGTACTTTTATGATCAATTCAGGAATTGCAATTTCTGTGTTTTTGGTTGGATGTTTTTCCTTTTTTTTTTTTTTGCTAGTTCATACCTTTAGATTGTCTTTTGACTTTCCTGATGTCTTGTTTTTGTTTAGGTAATCATTATGCTCCGAGAAAGGATCAGAATAGACAATCATGATGCAAGAGAAAAAGTTACAGAGAAGAAAAGAGCAAAGGTAAAGAACAGTAAAGTGCACCAAGGACTACCCATGGCCAAAGTCACAAGCAGCTCCAAACATAGAAAGCAACAAAGGCAGAAATTGAGCGACGGAACTATGAAATTTTGGTTGGGGGGACAATTTATTAAGTGAAAAATAATGCTAATGAGATGAAAGGCGGCCGGGGGCCGCAATATTTTTTTAAGTTTCTTCCTGAAGCACCACCTTATCAAACACAGTTTCCTCTCCCCTCTCAATTAGTTTAACATATCATATTGCTTTGAAATTCGTGGTGGATGGGGGTGGGGGGTGTGAATATCACTTAACCTAACAAATCTCACTGATTTTGGTTAGATTGCTTTAATTTAGGGGGGATAACCAAAAAACGGAAATGATATAGGAGTATACCCCGCGGGTCCAGTCCCGCGGGTTACATAAAAATACAAAATGTGACGGAGAGTTGCGGGCCCCACTAACCCGCTACCCCTGGAAAAGTCGGGTGTTAGGCTTTGCGGTTCATTGGGGACCCTTTTGTGTCTGTTTGTGTGACCCGCGGGACTGGACCCACGGGGTATAAATAGTTTTTGACCAAAAAACTGACCTTGCTAATCTTATGGTTGGGGTGGTGCCACGTCATTGTCCCTAAATTGGCAGCCAAAATTGGGCCGCCTGTAAGGGGGTCACCATTCAGAATAAAAACAGAAATGATCAATCCGCCACCCATGGAAAGTAGGGGGTTGGATCCCGCGGGTTACACACACAAAAGTGTGAGAGAGAGCAGCGGGCCCCACCAACCCGCCACCCATGGAAAGTAGAGGGTTGGGTTTTGCGGTTTGGTGGGGCCCGCTACTCTCTTTCACATTTTTTTTGTGTGTGTAACCCGCGGGAACCAACCCGCGGGGTATAAATCATTTTTGGAATAAGAATGGATATATTTGCCATACGTATGGATTGCTATAGAGCAATTGGTTTTATTTAAATATATATACATATAAACCCTAATACTACTGTTATCAAATCTATAATGAATCCGAAGAATCAAAATAGATTTGATAACCTAAAGATTATTGAAGCAAAATTAGATTTTTTCTGTAGTGTTTACATGATTTTCCATGTTTCAAATTATAGGCGGAGTTAAACTATCAAGGCATGTTTTTACAATTTATACCCTTATTAATAATACATACTCGTAGATAATAGTGTTGGGAATAAGGCAAAGGGCAAAACAAGAAAAAACATGTAAATTTATGAATCCAAAAATATTTTCTTAATCTAAGAGATTTGTTCCCTCTGCCTACATAACTGAAACGGCGACAGTGCTACAGGCCCCCCGGTTTTTTCCACCGGCTTCTTCCACTGCTATGTGGCAGCTCTGCCCACCACAAAATTTTTTTCCGAAAACTCTAGATGTAGAGCTGAGAGAGTGTAAAGATTTTGTAGAGATGTGAGAGACAGAGAGAGAAATCGAGAGAGAGAAATCGAGAGAGAGAGAGGGAGAAATCGAGAGGAGATGTGAGAGAGAGAGAGATCCGACGGTGATGGGAGCCCCCCCTATAGATCTGAGGGTGGTGGTAGTGCCACGTCACGCTCTACAAAATCTCTAACTCTCTCAGCTCTACACCTAGGGGCTCCGAAAATTTTCTCCACCCGACCGAAGCTGAGCAGGGGGGGCCACCATCATTTATCATCCAATCACCCCCGCCACCTAGCGGTGGAAAAATGGTTGGTGGAGAGAGGCGGGGGGGTGTTTATCATTTTCGCTGAAACGGAGGGAGGGAGTAATAAATAAAATTGCTGCCGGGTCACAAAGTAAACTTTTTATCGACTATCATTTAAAGTAAACAGACGACAACATTCATTCCACGTGTGGCGAAAAGGCATGCAAGTTTAACAGGTGTTGCGAAAAGGCATGCAAGTTTAACAGGTGTTGCGAAAAGGCACGCATGTTTAATTTAGCGCACACAAACCACTCTAAATCTCATCTTTTTTTGTTTCCTTCCCCGCTGTATGTTCCCTAGTTCTTAATTCTCACCGATATCTTCTTCAATCTCACCTGTACCAATCTTTTTTGTCTCTTCATGTCTGAACCAGCAGCAGTTGAAACTACTACAACAGATCGAGAAAAAATGATCCTTAAATTTTCTGATTTGGAGCTTGAGAATGAGATTGAAAAGTTCAATAATAAAGAAATGCGGCTCAAATCAAGTTTAGCGAAGAATGAGAAGGAGATTGAAAAGTTGAAGAATGAAGTAGTGGGTCTTAAATCTAGATTGGAGAAGAAACGGGCAGAGAGGATGCAGGCTGAGAAGCGATTTGCAAAACTGGCCAAGGCACCATGGAGTTGATCTTTTTAATCACTCCTCTTCTTCTTTTTGCTGTTGGTTTGTGGGTATAGAATTAAGATTTTCAAACAGATCAACTGGATACCTAGATACCTAAGTATGGACTCTAATCTTTGTGGATGTTTCTTTATTTAGCATCTTAATTCCGTTGTTGCCCGTTTTAGTAATATTGTCATTTAAATGTTTCTATTTTCCTTTCCTTTTCGCAACACTGCTATATATGCTTTCGACTCTAAAGTCATGACTCGGAGATTCGGAGGTACCAGATTCTTTATTGGTATAAGCCCGTGTGTTATACGATTAAATTAAATAACTCCCTCCGGAGCGGGTTGGGATTTGTATAATTATTAAGTCAAGGAATTCAGACTTTTTCATGTTTACCCTCCACAAAAAGTTTAATATTGTTAGGATTAATCCCTATGGACCGGCTGTAAATTTCAACAAATCAGCTGCCTATATAACAGGCAAGCTTACACAAACGCAAAAGCAAGCTATTGTGGACAAACTTGGAGTTCAGCAGCTCTGCTCTTCAGATAAATATCTTGGTTTACCTATTCTAATTGGTAAATCAAAGATAAACTCTTTTAATGCCATCAAAGATTCTTTCAGCAACAAGCTAAAAGGGTGGCAATCGAGGATACTTAATCAAGCTGGCAGAACTGTAATGGTTAAGTCAGTTCTCAATTCGATACCTTCTCATTACATGGGAAACTTTAAAATACCCATTGACATAATACAGGATTTGGATACCATTCAGCGACATTTCTGGTGGGGGCATCACTCACAAAGAGGTATTAATTTTGCATCTTGGGACTCGCTATGTAAACCCAAAAGTCAAGGTGGATTGGCTTTTCGCAATTTAGAACAGTACAACAACGCATTGCTTACTAAACTAGCATGGCGGCTTTGTACAGAACCTAACAAGCTATGGGTACAGGTGATTAAGGCAAAATATTATTCCTATTGCCATGCTCTTCATATTCGAGATGATATTAAGAATTCATCATGGGTGTGGAAGGGAATAGAAAAGGGCTTACAGTTTGTTAGAGAATATCACTTCTGGGATGTAAGAAGTGGTAAGCAAATCCTAATATGGTGGGATAAATGGATTAAAGGTCTCAACCAGCCACCCAGACCAAATCCATCTTTTAAGGAACCAGCTAGATTTGTCTACGTAGCTGACATTATGATAGAAAACACTAGAGAATGGAATGTTCAATTAGTAAAGCAACTATTTGATGAGGCTACAGCTGCACTCATTCTACAGATGTACATTCCCAAAGAAGGAGACGACACTTTAATCTGGACTCCAAACAGAACAGGTATCTTCTCTGTAAAATCAACATATAGAGCACTCACCAATGTCAATTCTCAAGGCACTGACAATAGGGGCATTTCATCCTCTGTATGGAACAAACTCTGGAAGTCCAAAACTCCACACAAAGTGAAGATTTTAATTTGGAGAATTCTCAGAGATATTGTTGCTACTAGAGTAAAGATTAGTCACTACAAAAACAACATAGAAACACAGTGTGTACTCTGCCATAAAACTGAAGAAACAACTCAACATCTTATTGAGTGTGACTTTGCTAAGGCAGTCTGGTTGGGTATGGGTGTTAACACTGCTACTCTTAATCAACAAGGAATAGATATTATCAGTTGGGTGGCTAGTTGGTTCAGTAACAATAATAATGACACTGACACACACTTGCAATATCAGTTAAAGATGATGATCACTATTTGGGAAATCTGGAAATGTAGGTGCATGAAACTTTATCAAAACAGGAAAACTCACCCTACAGTAGCTATACATTTCATCAATAATATGATCTCTCAATGTAATGCAGCAGCTTTTTCCCCTCACAAGGAAGATAAGGAGAATACACAATGGACAACACCATCTTCTGGTTACTTTAAAGTTAACATCGATGCTTCTTTCAAAGAAAATACAGGAATTGGATTAATAATTCATGATTCTGCAGGAAATTGCCGAGGACTCAGAGGATACTACATCCATGGAGGTGTGGATGCCGAGGAGCAGGAATGCAAGGCTTTTAGAGAAGCTATTCTATGGGCACAACAACTTAAACTCTCTAAAGTCATTTTTGAAGCAGACAATTTAAACCTTATAAATAGTATACATAATCCTACCCCCTCCATTTTTTGGGCTAATCAGGGGATACTTCTGGAAATCAAAAGCTTGCTGAAATCTTTTGAAAGCTACAGATGTTGTTATGTAAATAGGAAAGCTAATGTATTAGCTGATAATGTTGCTAAAAAAGCTCGGAAGGAGCAGAAATCTTTTTTGTACTCTTTTGATATCCCTGTTAACACTATGAATAGAATCAGGGATACTTTCTACTCCTGTAACGTTGATAACTAATCTAATATAATTCTGCTTTTTGTTTCAAAAAAAAAAAAAATCCACTGTCCCCACTTTCTTTTTGGACCGCTCTTCTTTTAGCTTAGAAGGGGTAGTTTATGATTTAAAATAATAGAAGTAGTTCAATTTATTTAGGACAAAATGAAAATAGAAGAATTAGAACTATTTATGTGGGACTCTGGGGGTATTTAAGACGATCACGTGCATTTCAGGGTGAAAGTTGGCTACAAGAGGTTTCAATCGATTTGTTTGTTCAGCGGCTTCAGCTTCAGCCAGATGATTAAACACTAGAAAAGTAAGAAACCGCTCAAAATCGCAGTGAAGGGCCGAACGAAATCGTTTCCAATTGAACACAATTCTCTTAAATGTAGCCCACACTTTTAATAACCATAACCCATTTGAGTTTGGTCTGTAGAAATTGACTGTAGATTTTACTTTTATTATTATTCATCATAGCCCAAGAACTAGGTTAACGAGTCATCGAGTCTGAGTCGGGAAACCAAACACAAATGCCATCGCACTTCCTTTTATCTACATTAGTGAGAGCACATGCCATTGCACTTCTCTAATTCTCTTATCTGTCTCTTGGTCCTTTTTTCTTCCTTCGGAAAATAAGCTTCCGGGAGGATAATCTCTACTATTATTATGCAAACGTTTTTTTTTGGGTGCTTTTTACAGAAAAGCCCATACACAAATGAGAAAACTAAAAATAATTCGAGGGCAGATTTGTCAAATTAAAATTACACAGTGAACATTACAGTGAACAGTAAACCACAGTGAACAGAACAGTGAACAGTACAGTGATTTTGCTCCGGCGTAAAGCGACGCAACATAATAGAGTGATTTTGTAAGATCAACGGTCCACATCGAATTGTGTACACGTAGCAGCATCTTAGGGTTGTTGTACATCGAGTTAGATGATGTGTGATGCATCAAAACCACCGACCACCCTTTCTCACTTCGCCACGTGTCCCTTCTTCTCCTCGAGATACGATTTTTTTTTTCTTTTTCTTTTCCGCGGAATTTTTCTGATTTGGCCTTTCCTTTTCTCTTTGGCCCTCCAAAAACTCTTTTTGGCCCTCTACCAGCTGGTCCTAATTTGCCCCTAAAATGTCAGTTTGTGGTGTTTAATACAAATTTAACAAGGGCAGATAAGTAATTTAGAACAAAAACATTTTGGTGAAGAAAATAAATGACGGGGACTCGGGAGAAAAGCAGGAAAGGGTAACAACATTTTGGCACGTGCAGCGCACGTGCGTGGTGGTCTAGTAAGTAATGAGTGGACATTATAACCCGCTCAAGCTTACTAATGCGAAAGGACTTTTAGGTAAGATTTTCGCAGGTAACCAAGGAGTGGACATTGCCCCTTAGGATAATTGCTAGGGGGAAAGCCACTTTTACTAGAGGGAAAGCCACTTTTACTAGAGGGAAAGCCACTTTTGGGGTGGAAATAAAAGTTTTTTTTTCCAAAAACTTTATTTTTAATTTTGGACTTTTGTTATCTTGGTGAATTGACAAATACGTACACGAAAGAATAGTCAATAATTTATAATCAGCAGTAGCAAGTCTTCCCACTAAAAATGTTCCATTTTAGACAAATACCCATTATCACTTGAACATTTCTTCATTGCTCTGTTTTTAATACACATGAAAGAGGCTTCGAGAGTTCCAAAGGTTACGGCACAAGCAACTAGTGTAAAATTGTGTGAATTGCTTTATAGTTTGTGCAACAAAACCACTCCTCTTCAAGCAATTCCTAATATATAACGCCAAAATTGCATTTCAATCTAGGAAACCTAATATTGCAAAGCATACAGTGACTTAACACTAAGGTCAAATATGAAAACAAAATAATATTGACAAACAAATATGATATTCTTTTTCGCGCTAAGAAAAATGAACCAAACAATTGACCTTTAAGTATATTTAATTTTGTTGAGCAACTACCTATTTAACGGTTTAATCTTCAAAACTTGCACATGAATTAATAAGAGATGAATGTCAATGTACATGATCCCATGGTAGGGTAAGTATGATATGGAAAATCAAAATCAAAAATAATTATTGATTGAGATTTTTTTTTTATTCCACCCCGAAATCAGCTTTCCCCCTAGTAAAAGTGGCTTTCCCCCTAACAATTATCCTAACTAACCCGTTGTCTGGTACGGGTTATCATTGGACGACCGAAGGGGGTCCCTGTAGGATAATTTTGAACGACTCAATTGGATATGAAATTATCTTTCGTTTCCGAAATTGATTTCAAAATTGAAGAGTGATAACCCCCAAGTTTTGTTATACGCTCAAAATTCCGAAAGGTTCGCCGTTTTACATCCGGAAAACGGCATACAAACCGTGGTGTAAACTATTTGGCGACGCTTTTTCCAGTTTGACCAAATTGAATGTGATTTGATGATTCTTTGCCAAATTTGAAGATAATAGATCTCAAATTACCCTTAGACCCCATCGACTCGATAAAATAAACTCATTTTTCCATTTAGGACCAAATCAAATGAATAATCAATTAGGAACTTTTATATGCGTTGCAAGTCTCTTCGGTCGGCCCCTCCACCGACCGCAAGCTATCAATACGTGGCTGGCTAAGCTTAGTGACCTTTTTAGCCGAAGATGGGATCCCGTGTTTCCGGTTGGACGGGACACAAATTAAATTTTACTGCTGTCTCCCTGTCTTTATAAAAGCATTGTGTGTGATTCGTGTGAATATCTACCTTCGTGAGATTTTTTTTCAAAAGAGTTGCGTTTCCCATCACTAACAGGTTAATCTTCATCTGTCAAAGCTGAAGCAGCAAACTACTATGTCAAGCATTCATCCATCTTTATGGTTTGAAATCTTCATAAGGTTGCCGGTGAAAACAACCTTCGTATGCAAGTGTGTTTGCAAATTTATGCGTGACATCCTATCTGGCACAGAGTTTTCCAGAATGCACACCAATCGTGCTGTACAGGTAAACAACCTGATATTACTTAATTTTATTTCTAAGCGGAAGGGCTCAAGTAGTGATTATACAGCATCAAATACAATCTTATCAGCCAGTCATGAATCCGTGCTGGCCTCGACAAGTATACCGGAGTATACTGTTGTATCGGATATTCCTTGCCACGGTTTAGATTATTATGTAACTTTGGTTGGTTCATCCTACGGTCTTGTTTGCCTTTCGTATCATAAAGCCCGTTCTCAATTTTTCATCTATCTTTGGAACCCTGCTACAACGGAGTACATGAAATTACCCGAATTACAAGAACTAAATGTATACAACCGCGTCGACATCAGGATTAATAATTTCGGCTATGATTGTAAGACTGACAATTTTAAGCTGGTAATCGCTGCACGCATTGCAGGAAGCGTCGAGAATTCTGCATTTTACACCTTCAGGTTACGTGAAATGTTATGGAGCACTCAAACCATCCCTTATGTCATCCATCCTTCCAACGGTGAGGTGTTTCTTAATGGTGCTTTTCATTGGGCATGTGAAAAGTTTGGCCAAGCCTCTCCGTCGGTGTTATCGTGGGATATCGGTAACGAGAACTTCAAAGAACTGCAATTACCAAATATAAACTGGGGTCCGTCCATTGTCTTGCTGGATATAGGAGTAATGAACTTCTGCCTTTGTGCATTCGTACATGTTTCATCGATTCTTGTTGAAGTATGGGTGATGCAGAATTATAGATCTGGAAATTTGTGGTATCTAAATCATATTATTACCCATGAAATTATTGTGGATCACCCTCTTTTGAAATGTTGTGCTCACCTGTACTCTAACCATATGAAGATAGCGTGTATCTTTAAAAATGGGGAGATGTTATTCTGGTGTCTCGGGGAGGGACTTTTATATGATCCCAAGCATCGAAGGGTTAGGAAAGTAGGCATGGGTTGTTGTAATTCATTAACTAGAGGGCTGAGCTATTATTTGGAAACATTAGTTTCGCTAGGATCTAATACTTACGTTGTGACACGGGGCGAACCGTTCAACATAAATCAGAAGAAGCGCAAGATGAAAATGTACGAAGGTTGCAACTCTACCCGGCAAGTAGACCTGGAAAATCCTAAGTAATGAATCCGCCTCTGAGGATGGGTTACTGTAACTGTAAGCATTCATTGAAATTCATCTTTTTCATTCCATTCGGAACGGCTTGGTATATTCGCAACGTCGGACACGAGTCTGACGCGGACTCGGGCCCAAAACCGGCGCGTCCGTGCAACCAAGCTCGTAAACGTTTCAGCAGCCGAGAAAATGTAAACTATTGTTATAAAATGTCAATTGACGTGGCCAGTAGGCTAAAATCTATCTATCTATATCTATATTCTATAAAGGGAAGATCCCTTATGAACAGTGAAATGAAGCTGTAACTTTTTTGATAATTTTGCCCTTACATTGTCTTACTTGAAAGATGGTTTATAAATAAAATTGAGGGTATTTTTGTAATTTAGTGGTTTATTTTAGAATTTTGTAAAGAAACTACAAAGTAACTCTGTTTCAGGTGAATTTCACGTGAGGAACGTTCTAGTTTCTAATATAATTCCCACGGTTTGAGTCATACGCTTGCAATTTTTCATTAAGTTGCAAATATAATTTTGCAGCCTATTATATGTGAATTTTCTCGTAACTTGTAGGACTCGTAAATAGTGTGAGTACGAGTTATCCATCCAAAATGATTTATACACCACGGGTTGTGCACCACGGGTTGCACAACCAGACACAACAAAGGGGTCCCTACTGAACCGCAAAACCCAACCCCCTACTTTTCTAGGGCGGTGGGTTGGTGGTGCCCACTACTCTCTCTCACATTTGTGTTGGTTGTGCAACCCGTGGTGGTGGTGCATATATCATTTCTGCTATCCATCAAAGACACCTACTGCAAACAAGACGCCTTACGAGTTACGTGGGGAGTTACATTAAATGCCGAAGAGTCGAAGACAGAGAGAAGAAAGGGAATTCTCAGTCGTGCTACAGGGACACCGGGTTTCTACACCGTCCCCTTACACCGCTATGTGGCATTCACATGAATCACATCCACCATAGATTCCCACCATACCCCACCCCACCCAAGATATACAGGGCCCCGCATATTAGTGAGGACCAATCGCTATGTGACACATAGGGAAACATCTGTTTCGGAAAATTCTTGTTAAAAAAAAAAAAAGAGAGACAGAGGGAAACAGAATTAGTTTTTTTTTTCGAAAATGCTATTCGACACTCTCTTTTAGCACTCTCTTTAGCACTCAGAGACACATGTCGCTAAAGTACTGGTACATCACATTCAGCCAGGACCCATATCACACATGAACGGGTTCCACACATCCCAGATAAAGGGTCTGGATGGTGTGGGTGCTAGAGAGGGTGATAAATTGAGTGTCAAATAGCAGCACAGTTTTTTTTTTTTTTTTCCAACAACAGAAAAGACCTTATCTTAAGATTCTTAACATTTTGTACATAACATATACTTCAAGCCTAACTCCACCATTGACAACCACATTGGGTTTTATTATCCCTTAACATACCATTAAGAGAGAGTTCCTATCCTGCAATCCCACCTTCATCCAGAGATTGCAACAGACTAACCATATGTACAAAACAACCGGATATCGCCACGGATTAGAGATTGATTAAAAAAACTAAGTTCTCTAATGATCCGGACGCTTATACTAGCTATCAAACTAGCTATCAAAGATTCAAAAGTAGTACCAGCAAAACAAAAATTGAATTCAAACAACAACCTTAGATTCCTGTCAAGTCAGGAAACCCTGTCTCGAGCATCCCCTGTTCCTCATCGTTCAACAAGTACCCGAAGCTGCTGCTGTCCTCTTGCTTAGGCTGCTTCAAGAAATCAAAACTATAATCAACACAATTAATTGTCTGCTCCATATGGTTCAAGCTCCCAAGCAACTTCGCATCCGGATTCTGCATCTGGTAAGAAAAATCAGATGCACTTCCACATCCCAATTGCGCACTATGTCCTGCACCACCACCACCACTACTAGACTCAATTCCACCACCAACAGGCTGGTTTCCTCCGCCGTTCAAGTCCGTGTAGTCTGCGTCAATTGACCTTAGTAGCTCATCCACATCAAACATTTCCTCTGTTGAAAAATTCTGCAAGTACTCAATAGGTGGATTACTGTTCTCATGCTTGAGCTCAAAATTCGGCTCCACCCGCATTTCTTTCGTCTGCCCTTGTGTATCCCCGTCTTCATAACCACCATAATCCTCCATCTCCTCCTTCACTCTAACCATTGGCACCATACTCGTAGACGCCTTCACCTCATCGTCCCCGTACCCATTCCCATTCACAACAATTTGTTCTTTACCTCCATGCCTACTGCCAATTGTCAAACCCTCAACCTTCACTTTACATTCCTCAGCCTCCTCCTCACACCCTCGATTCGATGTCATAGTAGTCGACTCCTCAGTCGACTGCGTCTCCGCAGTGGTGGCAGTCGTCCCGGTAGTCTCCGTCGTATACGATGAATCCTTCCACTCCTCCTCCTCCTCCTCCTCCTCCTTACAACCACCAGCACCATCACAACCACCAAACCCAAAATTCAATCTCGCGTTCTCACCATACATAGCTTTAGCAGCATCGTCATACGCAACCGCAGCATCTTTAGCAGTCGCGAATGTCCCTAACCAAAGCCGATTCCCCCTATTAGGTTCTCTGATTTCAGCAACCCATTTCCCCCATGTCCTCTGCCTTACACCTCTGTAATTACTCAGTGAGTTCTCTGGTCCTCCTTTTCCTCTCATACATCCTTTCTTTGATCCTTTTGCTGGTACTCTCCTTACCACCACTCCTCTACTAGTAGTATGCTTCCCTCCTCCTCCTCCGCCAGCGCCTCCGCCATTCTTTAAGCTTTCGTTGATTTCTTTCCACTTTGCTAGAGTTTCCGCTACTGAACTGCGTCTACTCCGAGATCTCTTCTTCTCCGACGACATACACACCAAAATCAATCAGAATCTGGAAGATCAATTTGAAATTATCAGAGTTCTCTGGAATTTTCTTTTTTCTGTGAAGAAATTTTTGTGTTGGAAATGAAATTTTGCATTTGTAACAACTATTTAATTTCTGTGTCGTGACTGATTGAAAGTTATATAAAGGCTTCACACAGCGATCAACTGGATGTCTCTACCAGGTCGCACAATATCAGATTGAATGGAAATAGTACATTTAGCACTACAATGTCAGTAGTAACCTTGGACCCAACGAAGGGTCGAAAGGGAGTGAGTTGAACTAATTTTTGAAACTTCCGCCCGTGTTGTCCTACGGTGTGCAAAATATCTCTGTAAGTATATAATAAGGCTTCACACGGGATGACAGGAAAACCACGGCAGTGTTTACTAGGTGCACAAACATTTATTCACGAAAACTACGGAGCAAACATTTTCGGTATTTGCAAGAGTACTCTATTTGCAATTGCAAAAAGGTTGGATATGTAATGAGATAAAATCAAAACCACGCAAGGAAAAGGTCTTGTCTGCTTCATTAATAGCGACGGAAAAGTAAACATCACTTCTAAGTAGAGAACGTAGACGAGAGAACAGCAGACAGCAATGCTACGTTGACGCCCAAATATCTCGTGAAAAATCCCGTAGAGGGATCCAATGGACAGTACGCTGCCCGCTTAACATTGGGATGGGTGAGGGAAAAAGTTTAGAAAAGGGGCCTACTTCTTTCTCTCACACGGGATCCCACGGGATTTAACCCCACGGGACCAATAGAATTAGCGAGACATCATTTCAACTTAAATGTAGAAATCCACAACCTCAACGTATACCCAGACACATACATCGTGGGGTTGTACTTTGCTTACATCGTGTGAGCTTTTTCAATGAAAATTATTACATTTGCCGAGGAAAAATAAATAAATATTGGTGCATCCTTTCGAAAAAAAAATATTTGCACTTATAACACTTTGATTCCTGTCTTGCCACTTGAGTGACAGTATTAAAACTTTTTAATTTTTTTTGAATTTGCCAGTAATATTATTTACTCCCTACCCGATATTAAAAGGGATAACACGGATATCTCTATTAGGTCGCACGCAATCAGATTGAGGGGAATAATTACTTCACCAATGGCGCAAACTAAATTTTGCACCAGGGACGTTATTTTTTAGTTCCTACCCTAGGTCTTGCCACACGTGAGTGACCCTGTTTAGTTACTTTTTAAACTACGGTATGCCATTAATTATTTATTTTTATTTTTGAAAGGTAAATTAAGCATTTTTTAGATGGAGAGAGATCCATACAGTTCATGAGAAATGGCTCAACCGATCAAAAGAAAAGGGATGGCCAGGATGACCACCCCTGACCACACCACAAAAAGAACCAGGTAGTACAAGAGCAATCCATGTTTAAAAACTGCCTCAAACAAAAAACCCGAAGCAGATAAATCGTTGCCAAAACAGGCAACGAAAGAACGAAGGAAGCTGTCGCATCCTGTGTGAATCATCTATGGTAGCCGGTCTACACCCTTAAGAGGCATCAGGCATGCACTGGGCAGACTAGAGAAAGAAAAGACCGGACCAGTGGACCTGGTTTTTAATGGGTGCAAAATGATATTTTTTTTTAGAATAGTATGCAAAATGATATATGCACATGGATCCAATGGAACCAGCAACAGGTCCAACACCCACATCACATGTCCATCATCCCATCCCTAACACCTAGAAAGGGTACTCATGACCAACACCCAAATGCACCTTTGTCTTTCATTTCTTACGGGAAGAAGATTTCTTCCGCCCGCTTTGAACTCTTTCCCCAAAATCTCTGTCTGTCTAATGTTGCTTCTCAATCAACTATCCCTAGAACAATACACCACCGACACCCGAAAATGTTTGGTGGACACTGGTTTTTTACACCGGATTTTTACACCATAACGTGGCGTGTTATGGTGTGCTGATTTTCGAGAATGGGGCCTGCTACGAGAATGGGGCCTGCTGATCTTAACAGGGGGGCCTGCTAATCTTGGGGATGAGCGGTGGATGGGGAGCCACCTAGCGGTGTAGGAACCCGGTTAAAAATCCGGTGTTCCTGTAGCACGGCTGACAACCGACTCCCTTCCCAAAACCCACAGTAATTTAAGTATCTTGCTCTAATTCAAACTCCAATATTTTTACAAACCCTAATTCACAACAGTAGCTTGGGAGATTGTGAATTGAGACTTATTAAGAGTAAAATAGAGCTAAAACGTTGTCGCTTTCTGTCACATCTCAATCAAGTAGGCAATGCCAAGTAAGCTCAAATTAGTGAAACAACAATATAAAATCAAAAATGATTTGTACCCCGCGGGCTGAATACCGCGGGTTACACACACTCTCACATTTTTGGTGTCCCCACTAAACCGTAAAGCCCAACCCCTGCTTTTCTGGGGTAGCGGGTTGGTGGGGACCACCTCTCCCTCTCTACTTTTTCAATCGGGAAAACCCGCGGGGTCCAGCCCGCGGTGTCCCTATCAGTTTTTTTTTTTTTTTTTATATAAACCCAGATGCGGGCAATTTATTCAATAAGTAAAGAGGAAAACAAGAAAAGGAGGGGGGCATAAACCAAACCTCCAAAGAAAAGAAGGAGAGAAATAAGATATCAAAACTTCTACCGAAAACGAAAATTTGGAAGGACATCTCTGTCTCTTGCCATAGCACTGTAAACAGAAATGATTTACTGACCGTGGGTTAATAGCCCACGGTCAGTGTATCATTTCTGCTGTAAATCATAGCAGGCGGATTAGACCACCACTGTGTCCCTATCAGCTTTGATATAAAATAGATGAGATTTATAAAGTTTAGAAAAGGGGCCTACTTCTTTCTCTCACACGGGATCCCACGGGATTTAACCCCACGGGACCAATAGAATTAGCGTAGATGATAATGTTTATACATTATTGTATTGTCAAATCAAAGCATGCAAATTTAATAGACCTCACAAGTCACAAGCCTATAAAGCAATTCTCAAGGTTGGTAATTTTATGCTTGTGAAAATATAACGATCACATCACATGGACTGTGGACCTTTGGTTGTGAGAGATGAGCGGATGGACTATCTTAATCAACCCCAACAAATATGAAATATGAAATATGAAGGGCTCTATCTTGGCATAGTATTTCGTGGATCTTTGAAAACACCATAGGAGCACTTTTTGGATCATCCAAAAAGATATGTGGATCTTTAAAAACATGGTCCATAGGAGCACTTTTTGGATCATCCAAAAGATGTGGATGATTTTACTTCCCATAAGAGTTGGCCTTCCAACGCTTACTTTTTTTTTTTTTTGACAATACGAAGATTAGATTTTATTAAAAAGACACATGAGAAGGCTAATAGCTAACTGCAGGATCAATAAGGTCGCACGATATCGAATTTAATTGAACCCAACTCTGGGACAAAACTCGAAAGGGAGTAAGTTGCACTAATTTGGAAACCTGCTCGAGTCCTTCCTTGTTTATTTATTTTCAACCAGATGGCAAATAGTATGTAACCAAACTGCAAGTAATAATATTATACAGTATGTTTATTTACTG
>JAJJMA010009883.1:0-20937 GCA_023529015.1 Papaver nudicaule | reverse complement strand
TAAAGATTTGGATGGGTCGAACTTTAGGCCGCGATAAGAGAAAAGTTCCATGTCTAAGCTCCAGCCTTGACCGGCACTCCCCCATTGTATTACTTTATTATTGAAAAATGAGCATCCATTATAAGCTCCTGCATTTACTTAGGACAAAAACAGGTTACCAGGGCGCCACCATGCCCTCTAGGAAGATAAGCAAATATCTTCGGTACCTACCTAATGTACCTAGGCAAAGCGGATGCCTATGCTCAATAGCCAGTGTTTGCTTGAAACCAGTGCAAGTAACTTAAAGCCTCTGGAAAGGGTGATCCGTAAGACCCCACTATCTTGGTTCACTATCTCCTACATCGAAGTAAGCCCCGAAATTGCACCTCAAGTAACCATAACAACCAATAAAGCAAAGCAATGATAGATAAATACACACTTTGAAAGTAAAAGTTCAGAAACAACAAACTCCAACAAGTCGCATACAAATACAAAGAAATAAGGGAAACAGGGGCAAGGCATCTTCTACTTAAACAGTCTCAATAATCTCCTTGATGACATCATCTTCCCTAGAAACAACATCGGGACCAGCCTGAGAAACCGGAGCCTTCGGATCAACACTATCCTTTATAGGCGAAGTAGTAACCCTCGGAGTACTAGCAGATTGGGCAGGAGCTTCGACATTAATATTAGAATCAACGCAAGAGGCATTAACATTCTTGTCCTCCTTAATCGCCTCATCCTTGTCCTCACCCGGCTTCTCGACCAACAATCCATCACCATTCCTCTCATCTTCACCATCGGCTTCACTATTTTCACTACCCATCTCCTCAAAATCATCATTTTCCCTTGCAGCCTGCAGTTGCGCTACTACCACCTTGACATCTGCGGAAGGAAGAAGTCCTTTATCGGACTCTAGGGAAGCATCATGATCATTCTCGCCATTACGATAGTGGGGAGGCTGCATGCCGAAATCCCTAAACAAAAACCGACCATGTTGACGGCTGAACAAGGTCGTTCGACTAGGTTCCCCGTTGATATGCTCTCGGAGCTTCAAAATTTCCTCGTTAAGTGATGCAAGCCTGCCATCCTTCTCTTTACAAGCACCTTGCGAAAGGCTGAGCTCGTTACCCTTAATATTTAACTCGGCACTCAGCTTCGAAACTTGCTTTTTTTTCAGCCTCCAACTCTTGTACGTGGCCATCTCGCTCCTTAACAACAACTTCAAGGCGCTTCTCCAATTCTTTCACATCCTTAGAGAGATCACTTTTCTCTTGCTGTAAAGATCGAATATCCGCATCAAGACGGGTAATTTCAAGACCTTGCACATTACCTAGGTCCAGCAGGTACATTCCATGATGCTTTTGCTGCAGAAAAATGCAAACAAAAAATCAATGCACGAAACATACGATACGCAAAGAAAAACTTAAACAAAAACACACTTACAACTTCAATAAATGCTTGATGCTTGGGAGCTGCCGAGGCAAGAACCTCTCTATCCCAATCACCAGAAAAAACTTGAGAAAGAAACTTAGCTACTGAAGGATCCAGCGAATGATTCAGGGGATCCCTAGCATACGCCTTCAAATGGTCGGAAAGGTCTTCGGCATAAGGACTAGGAAGGGAACTTCGTTCAAGAAGCTTCTGAGACTCCTCCGCCGAGCAAGGCCTTCGCTCAAAACCAGCGGGAGCTGAGCTTATGCCCGAAGCATATCGATAGGTTGACCCAACGAAGCATCCACAAGACGATCGTTGGAGCCATACTCATTAAAATCTATGCCAGATGGGTAAGGATCAACAATCCTGACATCAGGAAAAACAGGGGCAGTGGGCCCCTGTGCTGACACAGCAATTTGAGAGCACGCCGCCGAGGCAGCCTCCCGAAGAACTTGCTCATTCGAAGACCCCCTTTCAACCTTTTCGAAGGTTCAACCCTCTCATCTTTGGTACCTTCGCCATAAGCATCTTCCACGGACATGGCAGGAGCTGGTAAACCTTTGCCAACAGTCCTGATAGTAGGTCCCTGCGAACCAACGGTTCGGGAAATAGTCTTCACAAGCTTCTTTTTTGCGCCACCGAAGGTTGGTCTCTCCCGATGCGGATCGCACAAAGAAAATTTCATTATGCCATCATTAACCAAGAACACCTCATCCTGCTGAAAAATAGTCAAACCATCAGGTTCAAAAACAGAGGCAGACATACATACCCATTGAATAACTGAGGCATGCAGTGTTTTTTCACCTGACCACTTTCCCCCTTTTCAGCAACCGAATTCAAAGGTTCTTTCCTCTTCTTCGGGTCACCAGCTTGTTCCGGGGCTTGTGAATTTTTCAGTTTCTCCTGCTCAGACTTCTGAAAAGAGGGCCGCATGAGTAAAACGACTAACAGAAAAGGAGTTAAAAAATACACATATTTAACGCCATACCTTTTCCTTGAGAGCAATTATCTTCTCCTGGGACTTCTTGCGCTCCTCGTCGGAGAAATGAATCTTGTAGAATTCAACAATAGAGAACTTATGATCACCCATTAACTTCGTTCGTTTGACCTTCTTCTTTTCATCTTCGTAACCAAAAAGAACGGGACCTTCGATAAGCACGGGCTTCGAAAACCATACCTCGTTACTAGAATGGCAAAGAAGTGTGTTCGTCTTAGACACGGAAAGATCTACGTCGCCCAGAACATGCGAAGAATCAGCCACTTTGCCAAGGCTTACACTCCAGGGAGCCTTTTGTTTAAGCAAGCTCTTTTCCACCTTATAATACTTGAAAAAATTCTCAACAGACCAAAAACTTAGAGGGCGCTTGAGTTCCTCAGGAAGCTTATCATAATAATACGATTTTCCCTCCGAACGAGCCACCCTCTCTCGAATAACTCGAATAGAGTTCCCATTCAGTTGCATCACACCGCAAGGAGGACTAATTTGAGAATAAATTTCATAAAAAGAGGATTTACGGGATCATAAAACGGAATCGGAAGACCGGCGCCAAGCTGCTCGCTGGAAACAATCAACCTCCTATCACTACCCTGATGAGAAGAAAGCAACTCAGGGGACAGATTGACCTTGCCCAAGCTCTGGCAAGGAAAAAGATTCGCGTCAAAACCATAAATCTTAGCTCTTTCTTCCCAAGTGAGTTTTTGAGGATCCACCATCTTCCGGGGAAACTCGCCGCCAGACAACGCACACTTTTTAGGAGCCCGAAAAAAAAAAGAAAAAAAAGAAATTTAGAGGATGAACAAACAAAGAAGGATACAAGCAAAGGTAATCGCGAAAACTCACCATGAATAAGGTAGCAGATCGGCAGTGAAAAGCAGCCAGAAAGGTCGAGAATGCTAAAAATATCACAGAAGACTACGGAAGGATGAAGGAGGAAAAGAGAGGGCAAACAAAGTTTAAATAAGAAGACACCGGCGCAGCCGGTAAAAGGTAGATAGGGCGAAGATTTCGAAATCATTAAAAGCGACATGTGTCAGCTAAGGAAGTTAAAATACCGGACACGTGTCGAAAAAGGCAAGGCCCAGGGGAGTTTTCTTCTCCGAACCTCCTCGATCTTCGGACAAGAAAAGAGGCAAACTGTGGAGGGTAAATCCCCTCGGGACACGTGTCAGAGATCCAAGAAGCAAGATCGCGCCAAAGGATAGCAGCGAAGCCTCGGGACCAAATCAAAGAAAGGTGAGACCGAGGACACCGAGCGAAGAAACAGAAGAAAGGGATTCGGACCTTGTCCCAAAGGACCGAAGTCCCAGAACCATCTTCGGAGAACCCGCTGAAGGAACCGCCTTACTTGACAAGGACTGACACCACCACGATTGAGTCCGTTGTCTTATTAGCTGTAAACCACCCAAGCTCGGCCTATATAAGGCGAGCTTGGAAAACATTGTAAGGGTTGGAATTTTTGGGTGTAACCTAAGTGGCGAGAGAGGGATTAGGTTTGTATCTCCTTTAGCTCCTTAGGATCATATCCATGTAGTAGCATCACTGAAATACAATCTATATACGTTTAGTCCTTTGATTAATGTCTTTTACATATCTTCGGTATTGTTCTTGAGGTCTATGTACCTTGAATCACGTGTAAATAACTGTGTGTATGAGTATGAGATCTGAGGGCCATAGAACATGGAGCACCTATGCCGATTTTATACCCGTATAATGTGTCTTCAGTAAGTGTGTCTTTATGTAAGGTTGGATGTGTCTTGAGTAAGTGTCTTTATGCAAAGTTGAACGTGTCTTGAGTAAGTGTGTCTTTATGTAAGGATGAATGAATTTAGTTTATGAATGTGTTCAATTTTTTTCTTCTAAACTCGGTAATCGACGTTTATATGTCTTCTAGCCGATTAACTTTAAAATCGGCTCTTATAGACTTCATTGTTAATCGATTTTTCTTTAATATTTGTGACATGCATTTGATTGATTTGTATTTTTGAATGCGTCTACCAATTGTTGGTTGTTTTTCCTATATATATTTTTTTTGTTGGAATCACATCTATATAAAAAAAGAACCCCCTCTCGCATATACCCCTCTCACACACACATATATTGTTCAACACCTTTAAGTTCTACTTCTTCCAATAGTATTTTTTTTAATTTCAAGAGCAGAGAATGACAAGATATGGTGGATGGGACGTGGAAGAATATTTGAATCTAGTGAAATCGTTCGTCAAGGCCCTCCACGACCGTCCAAATGAAATCCACACCATGTTTTGGAAGAGGGTCAAAGATCTCTTTGGAGAGCGCAACGAGAATTTTAAACGAAGCAAATGGATAATGTCGTCATTTCGACTCGATCACATGAAAGGAATATGCGAGTGTATGTTAAAATTATGAAAATGGTTAATCATCATCCCTGACAATCTCGTGGGTAGAAGGTGCGTATCTAGACATGTTTATATTTGTTTCATCGTTTTTGCACACTAACTTGCTTTCTTTCATCCTTTAATTTTAGAAAGCGAGATTGAAGACTCTATGAGAAATACGGACGAATAACCATACACTTACAAGAAATGTTATAACGTGTTGAAGAGACGTGCTCCGAGATTCATTGATGAAATATTAATGAACACATGATAGTTTTGACCTACTAGATTATGTAATCTTTAAATTTCATAAACTGTAATGATCTGATTTCCTAAATCAATGAATGAAGCTTGATTCCTTAGATTTCTATCAGTTTTATTGCCCATAGTCGGTTTATGAAGGTGAATATATCGAACGATTATCTGACAAATTTACTCATAAAATTGTTAGAGTAAATAATCGTTCGTCAATATTGATTTCAAACACCGATTGCACACAATCTGAATTCCAATTTTCATGGTTTCTTCGATAAGAGTGTTATAACACACCGATTAACTATGGCCAATATTCTCCTGTCCATTTTTTCACATAATCGGCGTTTGTTCATTCTCATACACGATTATTTTATATGAATTTTGTGACTTGAAATGCCTTTCATCGGCTACCAAATATGTATATGTGAACCGATTGTATTTCTTTAAATTTCTAGGAAATAACCAGAATCGACGAATGTGGGTAGTTTGGTATACCATTTATTGGTCGTGTCCCTTCTGAACCAAGAACACGAACAATAATCGACATATAATGAACATTATTATGCGCCGATTTCGGGTAATTCGTGATTCGTGATTTTTGAAAAAAAATAAAAAATTTCCATTTGTCCAACTATAATAATCATTTCAAAAGAAACTTGTTTTGCAACTAATCAAAACTAGTTAATCACTAACTAAACTAATCACCCTAGTTAACCATTAATTAGGTAAGAGTATGCCAATCTTTTTTAGATAAGGATTTTTTATTTTACTTCAAAATAACCCTATTTTGTTTTATTAAATGAGACAAAAAAAGTAAATAAAATAAAATGCATAGGGCCCAGCCTAGTTTTTTTTATATGTAAGAATTTAACACCGACACATTTGAACTCAGATCATTAGTATCATCATCGAATAAATTTATCGTTACAGTAACATTGGCTACTAAACCTTGAAGCTAAAAGATCTTCGACAAATAAAGGTTAAACGGAGTCGAAGATATATTATATATCAACCATTATCTGAACACGAGGATTCAGTAAACATCACTAAACAGAAAAGATCTCTGAGGATCAGTCCTCCCGTGTCAACTCAGAACCAGCGATCCAGCATCTTCAAATCTACTTCTACCATGATTTCTCATCTGCATGAACTCTATGATGGTTAATTCTTTTATTTCTAACCGCGTATTCATCATATCTTCACCGTTTCAACTCTGCATGTCAAATTCACGAGCTCCATGGTTGTCCTGAGCTTCATCTGAGCACATGCATGCTCATTCTTCGTCTCAAATTAAACAACCTTTTTCTTTCTTCGTTTTCTGTTCTACCTTGAGCCCCTCACTGTTTGCGTATTAACCTCTCTCAATCTTTTGCAAGACGAATGCTTTTTCAATTACCTCCCTCCACTATCAATTGTTTTTTATTTTATTTTCAACTTCAAAAGGTCATGCATGTTTCTTATCCACTGCAACAAGCCTCAATCGCTACAGTCGAGAGAATATACCCCTTCCTCCTGATGATTAAAGAGAATTTCTTTCCTAATCAACTATATTCTTCTCGTTTGTCATCTCCCACTAACCATTCTCATCACATCC
The DNA here is from genome assembly GCA_023529015.1 of Papaver nudicaule. Lineage (NCBI taxonomy): Eukaryota > Viridiplantae > Streptophyta > Magnoliopsida > Ranunculales > Papaveraceae > Papaver > Papaver nudicaule. The sequence continues at coordinate 14,318 of JAJJMA010009883.1, read as the reverse complement.
AAAGTGATAGAAAGGAGATTGCTACCAGTTCTCTGCCTTTTTATACAAATCCAAAAAAAAAAAAAAAGATTTAGAAACCAGAAAAGGAAGCCTAATCCCAACAGAAACCAGACTGATTCTATCATACAACAACTATCAGATAAGATGACTAATCTTTCACATGATAAAGAGCTCTTGCATGTTGTTGTTCGTGTGTTCTCTGGTAATACTACAAATCTGATTGTCAAAAAGGTTCTTACTACTACTTCGAGTCCCATGAGGATTCTGCATGTGCAACCTACTACAAAATCCGGCATATTTCAGGTAACTCAACAAAATCATGAGCACAAAAAACTTGTTATTGCTCAACAAACATGGATTTATAATGGTATCGTTTTTCTAGTCGAAGATTGGGAGAATTTCATCAAACACCCTAATATCTGTTTCCTTAAAGCTTCTTTTTGGCTTCAAGTTTTAGCTCTTCCAGAATCTCTTAAGAATACATAAAACCTACATCCACCCCCACCCCACACACACACAGGTTCGAATTCAAATTCCACTATCTAATCCGGTCATGCCAGGTTTCTTTGAGGAAGTAAGAGGAAAACAACAATGATGTCAATATGTCCACCTGTTTTTGCCTGAAAAACACTGTACCGTCTTTGGGTACTTTCGTAGTGCTCGAGATCAAAATCCAACAAGACTAGCCTAAACCAAGTCAATGGCCGTTCAAGTCTTGCTTCGGTCACATATAGAGGTTGATCTAGGGAGGGAAACAGTGAAATAAACTTGAGATCAGGTTGAGAATGTGTGTTTCTGGGTGTGAGAGTTCAAGATTTCCATCGTAAGTGTGACTAGAAATCTTCAAGGCTAAAAGTGTATTGAATACTCAGAATATGGTTTTTGCTCGTGTTCTGAGGCTCTGGTGTTCTGGTTATTCTGTGGTGTTCTCAATGTTATTGCCTTGGAAGATAAAGGAAGCCTCTATTTATAGTGTTGAATTCACCCTGATCTCTCGACAGAGAAGGTGGAAGCCGTGGAAGAGTGGAGGACTAGAGGACATGAGTTGTGCTATGTAACTGCTGGAGTCGTGTAGAACGTGTCCACTCGGCACCACCTTCTCGTAACTGCCCATCATCTCTATCAGTTTATTTCTAACCACCGTAGACTGCCGGACCAATACCCCTAAAGTTATCCCCCCGTGTGATGTTTTTGATATCTCGTGTAGTATGCAGATATTGCATGATTGTGTTGAGTTAAACAGCGTTGCATGGCTATGGCTCTATGGCCAACAAGGATGTGGCTTCATGGGTGCGTGTCATGGCCTTATAGCAACAGCCTTGGCCATTGGCCAAGGCTAACAATTCGTGGCACCATGAGCATGGCGCCATGGCCTCGTGGCCACGTCCTTGGCCATAGGCCAAGGTCAATCTTTTGTGGCGCCATGATCATGGCGCCATGACTTTGTGGCCACTGGCCAAGGCCAATCTTTTATGGCGCCATGGCCTTGTGGCCACGGTCTTGGCCACTGTCCAAGGCCAATCTTTTATGGCGCCATGAGCATGCCGCCATGGCCTTGTGGCCATTAGCCAAGGCCAATATTTTGTGGCGCCATGAGTATGGCGCCATGGTCTTGAGGTCACGTCCTTGGCCATTGGCCGAGGCCAATCTTTTGTGGCACATTTAGGCCACGCCACTTTGATACGGCATGTTGGCGTATTTTAGGTCATGGCATGCTTATCCATGGTATATTAGGCCATTCTGTGTTTAGATTGTGGCCTGCCTAAGGGTGTTTTGGTTGTTGTATATTTCCCAGAGAGCTCTGGACATGTCTAGAGCCGCGATGTTTCTGAGGTTTTTCATTGAGACTCAGATGTTGAGTCGTATTTTAAGAGGAAATCAATGAGGATGCGTCTCTGTTAACTCTCCACCATGTACCAGTGAACAATTTAGTTCTGATGTCGAGGAATTCGAGTCGATGTCGACATGAAGTAAATTGGTGGTTTTATGAGTTGGTGGGGTTATTTAGCATTGCACTATGATATTATTCTCTCCACCGGGAGTTATAAGAGAGAACTCATAGAGAGCATATTTAGCTTGCAGAACAGGTTGTATTCTGAGATATAGAGATGTACATGAGTAGGCAATTGCCTCTTGGCAAGGCATTATTAGAGAGTCGTTTTACATTTTGGTCCCTCTTCCATTTTTCACCATCTACACTACCAGAACTTACCAATCACGTGTTTTAACGACGGGTTCATGAATCACTTAGAGAATGAATGTACAACTGACCATAACCAGGCTGCGCCGATTCTATCCAGATTTCCCCTTTCAAAAATTGAATAACAACATGAGAAGATTCAGTAGAGACCCTCTTCATCTATCACTAGCTCAACCACTGGATGAGGCTAAAATGCAAACTCTAGGTTTTTCCACCACCTGTACGCATGACAGTGAAGTCATGGACCTGGACAATCCTTCCTCTCCAGCTACAACAAAACACAACACAATTCATCCTACATTAGCTTCTAGCATGGCTACATATGCATGGAAATCAGTCAATACTTAGCCAATCAAGGTTCGCCCTACTACACATGTACCTACAACTTCTACTGTGGGTCAATCAAGTGAAACTGGCTTCAGAGATGTAAATGAGCAACTTGATACTTCTACAGCTAATCATCTGAATCTCTTCCATAGATTGAGGAAGCAAAAGAAGGAAAAGATTAATAAGTTGATAACTAATGAATCAATTTTGGCAGGGGTGCCCATAGAAAAAGTGGGGGCTTCACAATTGAATTCAAACAAACTTCTGGTGGTAGCGGATCCTTCTCAGTGGGCTGCCCATAAACCATACCCAAAACAATTGGATCTTGCCTTAAAGCCTTCACTAGAACTTCCACAATTGGACTACATATTTGATCCACAGCTGGGAAATCTTCCAAGATTTTATTTAAAGGAATACATTGACATGATCATGGAGTATCTGAATAACAATGAGGATGCTCACATTTTTTGGCAGGTCTCCTTATTTAATGGTATTCCATCAGTGGTGGTCAACTACATCCATAAGGAGGGATTCAAGACCAGAAGCTCAAGGATCCGCTATAACTATCACTAACAATTCCAATAGCACCAATGGATGTTCAAGCTGCACCTGACACTGCACCTGACGACTCAAATCGTACAACTCCAGACAACACAATAATTGGTGAACCAACTCCTTCAGACATCATCACCTACACCAGAAGAACAAGAGTTCCAGATACTTCAATCTCAACACCACCAGCAATGACAAGGAAAATTGATCACCATCAATCAGAAGACGGTGGAAATTCCTGCGCTCTTAATGATCATCAATTACCAACCTTCCCAATACCTGGAATGCGGAAAGCATGGTCAAAAAGACCATTCACTCCAGCTTCTGAAAGAATGCTCACTATTGAAGATGAAGAATTGGCGGGGAATATGCTCTCCTCGGGAATGCGAGTGCCTGGCATGAACTAGCACTCACATTAGCAATGACCGGGTCAGTCTTGAACTATCAGAGTTTCAACCCAACTCTGATAGTTGTCATGGAGTGGTCGTACACTCCAATCTTGATGCTGCACACGGTATTCTTTCTTCAATATGACAGACAAACGCATACTCTTTTTTGGATGACAAAGACAACATGGTTTTTTACAAGGTTGCTGGTTATGGTTCTTCATTATACTTCTGGGCTTTGTCCGTTCAGAGAACCTCACGGTCTTCGCACCATGCCTCAATGTGCTGTTTATGTAGTTGGGTTCGTCTTAGCTTGGTCTTTAGTCTCTGGTTTTATTCCTATGCTTTTGGCTCTGTCGGGTGTATCAACTATGCAGTTTGGGGTTATCTTAGGCTCTAGGTGGTCGTCCTGCAATTCGGGGTTACCATTTTTGTATCCTGACACGTTTTTTTGATCTGTAACACTAAACTGACTGTAACCGATTTGTTTATCTAAATAATACGACCTATCTTTCAAAAAAAAAAAAAAAAAAAAAAAACCATTATCCGATCAACTTACATAAATCCACAACCTATATCTGCTTTACAAAAGAAGAATATAGAGAAAAGGAGAAACATTTTTGCACATCTAGCTAGCTACTTTTTTTGTTTGTTATTTTCTTTTGAACCCCACCGATTATCCATCCTTTGTGAAAAATGCAAATTTTATGGACACGCGCTACACTAGCGATGTTAAATTGGGGACCAAAGACTTGATGTCCATACAACATTTTTTTGTATATCTTGTTCTTTAGATATTAGTTTGGGCACACAAAGTGGTAATTGTTTAAAGACCTATGCAATCTTGTTGGGATGAACAAGATTTGGCTATTTTCGATAGTTGATCGACCAAAGTAAAAATTAATAAATATCCAAATTAGTCAACACTCTCCGCTTCTGTGTACGTAGTACCATTTGTTGTTTTCTTGTGAGCAAACCAATACAAAAACGGTACCAACTACCAAGTGACTCATAGTTATAGTTATAGATGATTTTTTAATTTCTTTTGTGAAACTGACAGGGGTAAATGGGTCAGCCAACATATGACGTGCTGACATGTATTTTGGCCCAGTCATACTTTTTGCAGTCCATAAGAACCTGGCCTTGTTGTTTTTTGGGCATATGGCCCGTTTTTTGTATTACTATATAGAGTTAAGAGGAAGGTTTGTTTAAGCATCTCCGATGCAATGCTAAAGTTGCAAGGTTTTGATATCTACAGCTTATACTGAATCCCATCCCATGTACGTACAGCTTCCCCACTTAATTTCTAGCACATATTCAACAACAAAGAGGTCCAAATTAGCAGCTAGGCCTAGAGGTGCAAAGTTAGCTATGGACTAGAGCTTAGGTTAAATATCACATCTCAAAAAAATCAATTAAATGATGATGAAGTGACTAAACATGTATATTAGTACTTCGATCATCCATCCACATTTCATAGTACTTCGATCATCCATTATCAATTCCCATTGCACATTTTCTTCTCAAAATAACTAGGAATGTCTATTCCATACGTACATATTAGGATCGTTACTATCGCATAGGTAGTTGATTCTATCACTTAGGGACTGTCGATGAAATTGCATGGCATATATTGTTTTAGCATAGGGCCATATAGGCCATATAGGGTTGCTTTAGATATCTGGAGAGCCACATTCTTAGCCTACTTTATATGACATGGGTTCACATCCGCAAACAACCACAATGCTGCACATACTCTACAGCTCTTTCCTTGGCTGTTCAGTGATAAAATACGGAAGCGCCTACTTTTAACAAAGCTAGCCAACAATTTCTTCGCTAAGCAATAACACGAAAAAATTGATGTTTTATTTTTTTACCGAAAAGAAAAAAGAAAGCAGCCTGCAATTTTGTAGTATGCTTGGCCGTGAAGCAGAAGTTAATCCCAGAAAAAAAAAAACAGCAACATTTTGCTCCAACTTTTCAGCTTCCAAACAGTGTATGAATCAATTTGATTGGAGAATGGACTAATTGGCAACCAAGTACACTAATATGTATGGTGGTAATATAACAACGGGACCCAAAGAACGTGTGCTGATCCATCAAGTAGGAATCAATCTATTTGCTAATTCCATCAATCTTAGTCAACAATGAGCATTCCAAAGAGTCGCGCGTCTTCTTCTCCTCCACTTTATCCTCTTCAACCTCTGTCGACTGTCGGTGCCCTTCTTCTGTGATTACTCTCACATGCATGGAAATGGAAATGTTGTTTTCACATAGAAAAGTGGTGATGTATGCTGCTGCTGATATCTATTGACCGCCTATAGTATAATTACACGGTGAGTATATAAGAACAAGGACATTGATGTCACTCTAGTATAATGTTGAAGACGTGAAGTCATTCGGTACCAGTGACTTTGAATTTCAAATTCAAAAAGTCTTGATACATCGAGCTAAAAAAATGACCACATACCGAGCTCTCACAAACTTGTTGTGTGGAGCCCATAAGCAGTAGCATCTCCTGCAAATTCAGAGGTGATGGTTCTATTGTTTTGTCTCAGCCCGATTTCTGTTATGTCTCATAGCTCTGTACGTTGAGGAGAACTGTTTTAGTTTTTTATTTTTTTTTCGTTCGAACATCTTGATGATTGTTATCAACAAAACCGAAATTAACCAAGGGATCTGACTTTTCGTTTTCATTAAGGTCAAATAAAGTGTTAAGTTAAATTTTGTTTGTATTAAAAGGGAAAAAAGCTCTGTGAGTCGGCGAAAAACTGAGTTAAGTCAGCCCTAAAATCGCCTCTTCTCCATCGTCAATTCTTCGATTTCCTTCTTCCTCCTTCAACTTGGCTAATTGGGTTTCTTCCATTCAAGGTTCTTATCAATATTCTAAGGAAGAATGGTGTTTGTCTCGAGTCATTCAGCGGCTGAGATCGTTTTAGATTGGACGGCAGAGATTATGACGTGGCCCAACTGACCAAACCGACTAACATGTGCTACTTTGGTCATCTTTTATATAGCCGCAAGGAATAGCCCGCCAGGAATAGTCCGTTCTCTATCTCTTACAACCCTCTGACTTTGGTTTGTGTTTTGCCTCTATGGACCATGGATCAACGATATACTAATTGAAATCAAAGCTAACAAAGCAATGTACACCCAAGCTTCACTTGGAATGCGTTTTGTGCTGAATACAATGCAAATGTTCTAAATTTTGCGTTTTGTGCTGAATACGATGCAAATGTTCGTTTATCGTTTATGTATATCATTATCACGTGATCAGTGCTTGACATGATGCGTTTATGCAGTATGCACTGACCAACCATGGCTCTAAGGCTAAGTCTAATGGGGATTCAATTTCCCTTAAAAGCGTGGCCTAAACCCCAGTTTCTCCCCACTTCAACTTCTACTTCCCTTATTTAAGGGAAGTAGAAGTTGAAATGCTACTTAGGCGCTCAATGATGTAGCGCCAAAAAAGTGTATCCGCGCTGAATAATAAAGCGCCCAACCGAATATTCTCACTAGATCTGATGGCTAATAACATATGTTCCAGATCTGATGGCTGAAATTATCCGGCGCTTTATCATGTAGCGCCCAAAAAGTGAACTCACGCTCAATGATATAGCGTTGATGCGAATATTCCTTTTCGCGCTCAATTATTGAGCGCCCAAGTAGAATTCCCATTAGACTTAGGTTTCTACTTTGCTGATGTGGCATGCGTTTTTTTAAGGGAAGTTGAATCCCCATTAGACTTAGCCTAACCCGAAATAATTGACGATGCGTTAATTAGTACTGACTTTACAAAGGTTAGATGGAAATATCGATAGCTAGACCGGAACAATAGACGGTAAGAATTATGCCAAGTCCGACCAATCTTCATTTTAACCAAACCGGTTACAGCCAGCGCCGCACATGACTTAACAAAGGTAACAAATTACTTCCCGGGTAACCATGGATTTAGTAAGTGATTTTGTTTCCATGCTTATGGATTCTCATTCCAAATAAATCGTATGGCAAGTGATTTGGTTTAAGGAAAGTATTTTTTGGAAATGCATGAAAATTTTAGAAAATCATAAACATCCCCGCAATATCAAAGGAGCATAAGAGTCAGAATTTATGGTGACTTAGGAAGTATTGATTGATTAACGTCCGCTAGGTTTAGGATTTGACTAAGAAATATTTTACCAAACAAAGCATGAAGTACTTTGGATTTTTTAACACCAAACAACCTATAAGTGGTGTAGTTTTGTGACGAAAATAAGAAGCGAATTTGGGAATCCGTGGGTGAATGGAAAATTAAGGAATGAGAATTATTGGAAATTTGGAAAGATATGATTTTTTATATAAATAATTAAATTTATAGTTGACAAAAAAATTAAATTATTTAGTCGTAGATTTCGACCGCCTATAAAATTGTAACGAAAGGTTGCGCCCCGGCCGTAGGCCGGGGTGATACCTAGTTGTTATCTGAGCTTCAATTTAAGTTTTAACAGCTACATCTTTGCCAATTCTTCTAGGTTAGGATGATATCATGAGTATTGGAAGTCAAAATTTCGTATTAGTTCTTTGTTAGATTCTCTCTACAATTTTTGCTGGTACTGATAATTTGATACTCATCTATCTGATTTCATGCTTTCCCTCTTCATTCATCCTTGTAGTCTGTTAAGTTGATTATGAGCTATCTTGCATGGAACTGCCAAGGCTCTCACACGCCATCAACAGTTCACAAACTAACTCAACTCACTCGTAGGCATAAGCCTGACTTGTTGTTTTTAGCTGAGACAATTGCCACTGAACCGCATATTGTCTATCTTAAGAACAGGCTCCACTTTGACAATTACTTCTTAGTTCCTTGTCGTGGACGAAGTGGTGGTCTTTTTTTTATTTTGGAACAATCATTTGCAGGTGGATGTTTTGACTTCAAATCAAAGTCTCATTCATATAAGAATCACCCCACAAAATTCAACACCACGGTGGTTCTTTACTGGCATCTATGGACCTCCTAATCAGGCATCTAGGTGGGATTTATGGAGGCAATTTCCCACTATTGTTACTACTTCAGCTCTACCTTGGTTAATAATGGGTGATTTCAATGAGATAGTTGCGCCACAAGAAAAGTTATGAGGAAGACCTTTCGTCAATGCTCAAGCTGGACCTTTTCTTGATTTCATTGATTATTTTGGCCTTATTGATTTGGGGTTTAAAGGACTTCCATTTACTTGGACCAATCGTCAGGAAGGTATGGATCTTATAATGGAGAGGCTTGATAGGTGTTTATGTAACCAACTGTGGCTTCAGGAAAATCCTCATGTACTTGTCACTCACTTGCCACGCATTGCATCTGATCATGCTCCATTGATCTTGGAGGAAAAGGTTATTCTTAAATCGAGAACTCGCAGATTCCAAATGGAACACCTATGGTTCCTTCACCCACATATGAAGTAGGTGGTTACCACTGCTTGGGAACAAAAACCAGAACCCTGATCCGGGAATCATCATCATTCTTAAATCGGAATCGACGGCAACTGCGCTGCAAAATTGGGACAAAGCAACCTTTGGGCACATTCCTTCCCTTATTCAAGGTGCCGAAAAGGAGATAGCTTCTGCTCAAGCTAAGTCCATTACAGCCATAGTGGAAGATCTTCAATTTTGGCTGCAAAAGGAGGAGGAGTTTCGTAATTCTCATGCCTTACTCACCAGCTGTTTAGCGGCATATTGGCGATCTCGCTCAAGAGTTTAGTGGTTGCAGGAGGGACTTGAATACGACTTTTTTCCATACAAAAGCCACCATTCATAGGCAACACAATTACATTCGTATTCTACTGTCAGATACGGGAGGCTACATTGTTGAACCTGAGGAAATTGATAATACCCTAATTTCTCATTTTCAGTCTCAGTATTCGGCACCACGGACTTCAATTAAACATGCCCTCCTTGATCATTCGGCACCACGGACTTGAGTTTAGTCTTTCTGATAGAGCTCCGGGTCCTGACGGATTTACAAGTAAGCTTTACAAGTTCTTTTGGGATATATCCGGTCCTCAGATGTTTGATTTGGTTTCACACTTCTTTGAACATAATGAACTACATGCCTCTATCAATAGAACCAAAATAGTCCTCATTCATAAAATAGAGAACCCTACTTCGCCGGAACATTTTAGGCCTATAGGACTATGTAATGTAGTCTATAAAGTCATCTCTAAAATCCTAGTTTCCCGACTTAGGCCTTTATTATCGTCTCTGATAAGTCCATATCAGTTAACATTTGTTCCACAGAGATCAATTCAAGTTCCAAAACTTTAAAGATTGCTCTCAAATTGGACATCAAGAAGGCTTATGATTCCTTGAATTGGGACTTTATTCAACATACGTTTTTGGCCATGGGATTTGTAGCGCCCCGTCCCTCCACGGATACTAACTCCACTTAAGCACTGCAGTCATCCGGCAGTGTGGGATTTTTCAACGGGCACCGTTGCCGTCATCCGGCAACAACTTCCCAGGAGGTCACCCATCCTTGGACTACTCCCGCCCGAGCACGGTTAACTGCAAAGTTTTTCCAACTGTTGAGTTAATTATGCTTGAAAAGGCCTCAATGTTATGAAAGGACAAGCCATTAGTTATATTCCATTGTTTGGCCAGCCACCGACGAGCCGAATCGGGGTATTACAATACCACCACCTTTAAATTGGAGCCATCCCCGGCTTCAGAATATATTTTTCAAGCCCCAGATCTCCGACGTTCCCTGACCCTCATGAGAGGAGCTACCTAGACCAACCCCTCCAGCTACTCTTTCACCCTCGACAGGTGAAACGTCGTCGGCTCTGATACCATCTGTAACGACCCTTCCCTCCACCGATACTGTCCCCACTTAGCCACTGCGGTCATCCAGCAGTGTGGGGTTTTTCAACGGGCACCGCTGCGGTCATCTAGCAGCAATTTCCCAGGAGGTCACATATCCCTGGACTTCTCCCGCCCGAGCACGCTTAACTACAAAATCTTTCCAATTATGAGTTAATTATGCTTGAAAAGGCCTCGGTGTTAGGAAAGGACAAACCATTACTTATATTCCATTCGGCGAACCCTACATTCTCAAGCATAATTAACTCAGAAGTTGGAAAACCTCTGCAGTTAAGCGTGCTCGGGCGGGAGTAATCCAAGGATGGGTGACCTCTCGGGAAGTTGCTGGTGGATGACCGCAGCGGTGCCCGTTGAAAATCCCACACTGCCGGATGACCGCAGTGGCTAAGTGGGGACAGTACGGTGGAGGGACGGGTCGTTACATATGGTATCAGAGCAGACGACAGTTCACCTGCCGAGGGTGGGAGAGTACGATGGACGGGTTGAGAACGTCGGAGGTCTGGGGCTTGAAAAATATATTTCGGAGCCAGTGACGGCTCCAATTTAAAGGTGGTGATATTGTAATACCCCGATTCGGCAGGTAGGGTTCGCCCAATGGAAATAATGGTTTGTTCTTTGCTAACACCAAGGCCTTTTCAAGCATATTTAACTCAGAAGTTTGAAAAACTCTGTAGTTAAGCGTGCTCGGGCGGGAGAAGTCCAGGGATGGGTGACCTCCCGGGAAATTTCTGCTGGATGACCGCAGCGGTGCCCGTTGAAAAACCCCACACTGCTGGATGACCGCAGTGTTACTTCTCGATTTGTTGATTACATTATCATTTGTGTTACTTCTATCACATATTCTCTGTTGATAAATGCAGCTCCCTAGCTACTCTTCAAGTTGCTGGTGATGTTCAGGGACTTAAGATTTTAAGACGGGCACCACAAATTTTGCATTTAATGTATGCGGATGATCTACTAATCACCACAATGGCGGATGATCTTTCTTGTGTAAAATTACTAAGACTGCTTGATGACTATTCTACTTCAGCTGGACAGCAGATTAATTCAAAGAAGTCTTTGATTGTACACCACCCGAAACTGGAAGAGCCATGGATTCATAAGCTTGCACACCTGTTTCACTGTCCAACTTCAGCTTCACCACCTCTGTACCTAGGGGTTCAGCCCATTTTTGTCAGGCAAAAACCTTCAACCTACAACTAACTCCTAAATAGATTTGAACGGAAAACGAAAGGTTGGATGTCGAAATGCCTGAATTCGGCAGGAAGACTGACTCTCATTAACGCCTCTCTCACCCAAGCTGCCAATCATGTTATGCAGACACAGTTACTTCATGATAGGGTCCATAAACGCATTGATAAAATCACCAAGAATTTTTTCTGGGGTCATGATCAGAATGGACGGAAATTACATACACTGGGTTAGAATACACTCACTTAACCTCGTAACCAAGGAGGGTTGGGAATCCGCAGAAGTAAAGAGCACAATCATGCACTATTAATGAAGAAAGCGTGGCAAATTCATCACCAACCAGATTCTCTATGGGCATCACTCTGTCATTGTAAATATTTGAAGGATCATCGTCAACTACCATCCTTACCAAAGACGGCATCGTCTGCAAGTCCTCTATGGAAGGGGTTGACTAAGGTAGCACCTTTTTTTACATAAACATGCTTTCTCTATTATTGGTGATGGAGAGAACACGAGCATTTCTGATAATTGGATTCCACATCAACCCATAATGGAGCAACCTTGTATTTCTACCTCTCCTCCAAACGATATTGCTCCTTTGATCTTACCTGAATCCCATACATGGGATTGCGACTTGGTTCATCTTCTGTTTCCTCCACATCAGGCAGATCAGATCCTGAGTCTTCATTTGCCACAACAACCAAGACAAGACAAGGTTATTTGGCCTCTCACAGGTTCTGGTGACTACTCGGTCAAATCTGGTTACAACCAACTCATTCAGTTAACATCTGCTGCCACACCTTTGTCGCACTCGACTGCCCGACATATCTGGAAACTTCAATGCCCACAAAAGATCAGGCTTTTCCTCTGGAAAGTCATGAAGGAGGGGTTACCAACCTTTGATCTCCTTCATTCACGAAATATTACTCCTACCGGTCTCTGCTACCACTGTGGAGTATTTCGTGAAACCACTAACCACTTGCTCTTCCTATGTGATTTTGCTTCACAGGTATGGATGCTAATTTGGACACATCTTCTGTCCATGTATAGACCACCTGTTACCTCTTCCATCACAAGACCGACAACAATTATGGGACTACTTCAACTACGCCTTCCTGATCATCTTCTCAGTCTATTTTTTTTTCACCAGCTGGCATATATGGCTTTCTCGCAATGCGACAGTCTACAACAAGCAAACTACAACACCTTCTCAACTATACCACCTTATGTGGAAGGAATTTCAATGGGTTGTTACACATGTTGCTCCATACTATTGCCGGACACTCCTCCGCAATCTTGCTTCTCCACCGGTGTTAAACAAGTTAAAGACATTTGGGTACGCTGGACTTCTCCCATACATCCCTATATCAAACTGAACAGTTATGGAGCTTCCAAGGGAAATCCAAGAGATGCAGGAGCTGGGATAATAGCAAGGGATTTTCGTGGTAACCTCATTCAGGCAATGGCTTCATCGTTGGGGTGCACAACATCATTGGTGGCTAAAACCTAGGGCCTTCTTCTTGCAGCTCACATGGCGTTACGACACAATTGTCAATTCATTTGGATTGAGATGGATTCTTTGGCGCTCCTGCTGATTTTGCGTAAAGGTCATCATCGGCTCCTTGGTACCTTTGGGGATTGCTTCATGAAACGATCTATCTCCTACAACAAATCCCACATTTGCATATTTCTCATGCATACAGGGAAGCTAACAGAGCGGAAGATGTGCTTGCGAGTGAAGCTATTTCACGTCATCAACAAAATCCTCTTATAATGTCTACCTTGGGATTTGGTCAACCCCTCTTTTCTGACTGATATTCTGTTTGATGACAGAATGGTGCGTCCTATCAAACGTGTTGTAACGAACAATTCGCATACTTAATAATGCAACATCTGGCCTTCTCTTAAAAAAAATAAATAAATAAATAGGTCAAATAAGAGTGAACATGGGCACTTATTTGAGTTATCCCTTAGCCAATGCCCACATAAGAGTTTCCGGTTCGGTTCCCAAGGCGGTCTTTGGTCGTTACTTTGGCTAACAGAATTCAATCCACGTGGCATACTTCCCTCTTCTGCTCTGTTTTTACCTCTCTGTTTAGATTTCTTTGTAACATAAATCTTCTTCTTTTTGTTCTTGATCTCAATTATTGATTCACCATTGTTATAAAGATCACATGGCCTTTCCTGGAAACTGAGGAGGTATCCCTGCAGCATGTAAATTAAGACTGTGTTGCCACTGATAATACATTTCAGCTCTGTTTTTTACTCTGTTTAAGTATTATGCATTACAATGCTTGCAAGATACGCAGCTAAAGACCCGTTACCCGTGCCTTATTACTGGAGACTTTGCAAATTCAGTAATTCTATTGATGGTTCAGGAGTTACAAATAGGCAAGAACTATAGCTAGATGGCGAAGGCCAGTGGGCAAGGCAATCTGACCTCCCATGTTGCTGAGCCTGAGCAGCTGGGAAATGGGAATCATCTGACATAAGTGCTGAACTGCAATGATACAATCAATCTTGGTGAGTTAGATTCTCCAGTCTCTCATTATGTTGTCATGTTGATTCTACAAGGCAAAACGAAATCTCTTGGAAGGCTATTGAGTACCATTCTGGGTTACTAAGGCCCAAGCGCATACGTTTGTTGAAGTTGAATTTAGCATCACTCCACGTGAAGCACATTAGGCAATAGCTGTGCTGACATCAAACCCTCTCAGAGTTTGTTATGTAAGTTTGGCTGTTTTCTCTTCCATTTCCTTTCTTATATAGAAACGTGAGTTTACTGATTTTTTCATTTGCTTTTCTTTTTG
>JAJJMA010009872.1:3878-22678 GCA_023529015.1 Papaver nudicaule | reverse complement strand
GGCTTTAATGGCGATATATCGATCTAATGTAGCTATACATATATCCAGTATAACGAAAAGCACAGAAGCCAACAATAAATAAAATCAGTTTTCCTGCAGCCTTTGCGTCTCTACTGAAGAAGAGTGCTTTAAGGTAGTAATTAATAACTCCGGTATGGTGGTGCCTCTTTCTCTTTCGTATCTTAAGTATATTCCATGCAGTCCAACTGAGGAACCAAAGTATTCCCAACGAGCAGCAGACCCCGAAGAATACGTGGAGTACATAGAACATCATATGTGCTTTGGCAAAAAAAAATGGCACCATAGACTGCAATGTAACCAAATAACCAAAGGCAATGCATCCAATCGAAATGCACATCAACACAACAAGAATTCGAACTTGGGTGACAGATGTTTCCTTCAAAAACCCGCATATGACCAAAAACATTATCAACATAGACATAGAAAACGCAACTCCATTAGTCGCCATGTAAATTATGAAGTTGGTTGGTTCTGTATAAGCCAATATGGGCTGCCCAGCAAAGCGTATTAAATAAGGATAAAACTCACTCTTACCGCAACTTCTACGACTTGTGTTGTGTTTTGAAACTACATCAGCAACAGTCGCATATGTAGAAGAACTAAACACCAAATCTTCCAAAACTAATCCTTTCCTGTATGGTCTTGTTACCTGACGCATAGCATATATTAGAGCCTGCACATAAGGATAACTCGTTCCACATGTAACTCCATTTCGCAAGTCATCCATGTAAGAGTAGCCGAACATTCGATCAAGATAATAAATGAATGTAACGGGATCAGTTGCAGAGTCAAGTTTAGAATCTTCTTGCCATAACCCCCCTGGTGGGTTCATTGCAGCTTGAAAGGTGATTCCTGCTATCAATGTTGCCACTACCATTAACGCGTTCACCCTCTCTTTCTGCCAATTCTGATCACGAATATTAGTCACAGTTTCATTCTTATGTTTCTTGTCCTGTCCATGGTACTCAAGAAACCTGGTTTCTAGATCTTTCCTATCAGCTGGCGATAAAGTACTCATGACATCCATAACCTCATTTACTTCAGTGTTTATATTACTACTTTCAAGTAAATACTGTATCATCTGCAAACACAATTATGTTAATAGGTTTTAAGATACATGGACTGCACATATTAAACACAAATAATTAGCAGAATTTAAATGTACCTCAGTTTTTCCCGTTTCAGCAGCAAGTTGTAAGACTGTTTTGCCATTATTATCCTTAGAGTTGATGATAATATCTGCGTCTGAATCTCGTGCAAATAAGAACTTGTCTACCAATGAATCGAGGGTCTCAATATTACTGCTATTTTTAACACAGAAATGCAGTATGGTTTCACCATTTTGAACATTCTTTTGGTGAATCAATTCCGGTCTTTTTTCCATCAGTATCTCCATGATCTCAACTCGATCATTCATAGCTGCTAAGTGGAGAGGTGTTCTTCCCTCATTGTCTTGAATAATGCAAGCAGTAGACCAGGCCTCAAGCAACAGTTTCACCATGTTAAGACTTGCTTTCGCGGTAGCAAGGTGAAGTGGAGTCCATCCTCGGTTGTCTTGTTTTGATGCGAGATCAGGTTTTAAAGATAGAATTTTCATTGCAAATTGGATGTCACCAGACATAACTGCTATGTGCAGTGGAGTTCTACAGAAACTAGTAGATACCACCTCTAGATTAAACTTATCAAGACGAGAGTCTGTAAACATGTTTCGAAAATAATCACGAACTTTCTGAGACATCTCTAACAGACTCCCCATTTTCATTCCTCGATTTTTTTTTTCTAATTAGTTTCCCCTCTGATCTACTCCTGTGCCGTGTGTAGTATGTTTAAGTAGACTGTATGCTCATACAAGGACAATTAATCGACTCCATTTGCTTCCTAGAAAAATATTACTCGAAAGGTGCAACCTCGAAAAGTCACGTCTGCCATAATGATCAGCAAACGGGAGGTCATTTAACTAGAGTCGGAAATTCTTGGTTTTGTGTTTCTCAAGAATTTGGGGATAGTAACGAATCTTCCACCAAGAGGAAATCAATGCTCATCGAAGCTTGTGACAGCAATTGACCTTATGGTGTTGGGTCTGCCGTTTACGATAGCTGTCTCATTTTATAATGAATCTAAGATACATTGACTCACAAAAAAAATTCTAACAATAAATGGTTGCTTCTTTCTGTAATGAATCTGAGAAACACTAGGTTTTTATGAAGTTTTGACTTTACATATTCCCCTTATTTTCAAAAAATGAAATAAAAATAATTCCCACTAGTTTGGCCTTTACATGTCTAAAATTCACTTATACTCCCTCCGTTCCAATTTACTTGAGGGTTTTGAGTTTTTCACGCAGTTTAAGGAAAATAAAAGAGATTATTTTTTAGCCTGATTTACCCTGAATAATGTCTCTCTACTGCATTTAATTCTCCTAATTTTTAATTCTTTTGGTTCATAGATTCTATTGTAATATGATTTAATAATAGAAATATATAGAGAGTATTAAAGACAAACATTTAGAAAAGTCAATCTATACCATTTCCTATGTGTTTGTGTGACTCCAAAGTAAGGGTAATTCAAGCAAAAAATTGGAAAAATAGAAAAACCCTAAAGTAATTTGGAACTTGAAAAAATCCTAAAACCCTCAAGTAAATTGGAACGGAGGGAGTACAACTTTCCTGCATTTTTTTGAACTTACAAAATGTTTGAAGCTGCCATTAGATTTTTATATCCACGCTCTTGTTCATGTACTTTTTAGTGGATGTTCTACATGCTATATACTACTCTTCTGGAATGGAAAGAGTGTGTCCTTCGTTTTTTAATTTTTGCACGCACAAAGAGATAGAAATGAAAAATTATGAAAATACTCCCTCCGTTCCAAAATAATAGGCTAGTTTGACTTTTTCATATTTTTTCCCAAAATTTAGAGAACTTAATTGAACTAAAAATATTTGACTTAAAATTTTTTTTTTTGTTAACCCATAATACATGTCACGATAAACCAATCATAAAAAAAAAACTAGTTTAGCTCAAGTATTTTTAGTTCACTTAAGTTCCCTAAATTTTAGGAAAAAGTAGGAAAAAGTCAAACTGGCCTATTATTTTGGAACAGAGGGAGTAATTGAAGTAATTTGGTATGGAAGTAATCCACATTTGTTGAACCTACTGTGCCAAAAGCAAGAAAATAATGGTAACTCAACATGCAGGATGTACTAGAGGGTTCTCCTACTAGCACTAAACTTAAAAGGACAACCTTTTTTTTTTTTTTTTTTTTTGAAAAGTTGTTATTGTATTTAATCATCATCAACTGAAAGAAGCTTACAAGAATTGGATAGAAGCCTCGCAACAAGCTGAGCCTCAATCCCTTTTCGAATGACAATACCTAATCTATGGAAGAGAAAATCTCCAACCTTGACATTCGCATCGTGGCTAGCCATATAATTACGTAATCTTTTCAGAAAATTAATCGTATCACTACCCAACTCTCCCAAAGTGGTGAAGGCAAGAACACCAAGACTTAACACATATCAGCGAAAGTGTCACGTATCAGGTCGTGCCGGTATTTTAGACCAATACCTTTGGTGCAGTGCACTGCATGATCCCCAAAGATATTCATCAACCTACCACAAGCGGAACAACCCTTCCCTTCTTCGAAAAGAGGGATGCCCAATCTATAACACACAACTGACTTAAAATGTCTAGGCCCAATATATTGGTTCAGCCCATCAATAGGTACAGCCAGCAAGTAATCTTGAGCATGTTTGGTTTTATTGCATTGCCAGAGAACAGCATCTCGTGTGGACAAAACAATTATTATATTTTTTTTTTTAATCCTACTAGCAGTCTAGCACTAGCTCATTTGTGTCCCTTGTATATTATACCACAGTAAAGCAAATTGGGCTTGGGCTTCTCAAACCCCAGCCACTCCCTAGGCCTAGCGTTGCGGACAGAAATTAGAATGCAGTCCTGTAATGCCACACACTTGGCCTTACGGAAAAAAACAACTTCACTCATTTGTGCGGCTTGTTTTCTCATTACAATTTCCATGATATTTCAGAATTTATGTACAGTGTTTTCACAGATTGAATACACGGAACATTCATCAGGTCATATAAAAATTGCAATGAGTAGCGGAAGCACCAAAAGAGGCACAACCTCTTGATATTGTAGGCCTAGTTTTGGCACGGGATGGCTGACCAAAGGCAAGAATATATGGATTGTTGTTGCTCAACTTTTACAGGTTGATTTCTCGGATATATATGTTGGATTTCTGCCTTTTAATGTTTTCTGCTGCAAACGTCGTCAATAAGCTGTGCTGTATTCTACTACAAATCTTCCCAAAGGAAACATTTCAGCAGACGAGTCTTTGTTTTTTTTTGAATGAGCAATTTTAGCAGCAGAAGAACAAAAATGAAAGAACACTACAGTACTATATTTATTTTCAAATAATTAAAAGGAGCACAATCGATCGAACACAAACACCGTAATAAACAGTAGAACAAGAATTATGAACAGCTCCAGTGAACTGCCGGCGACCAATCAAACTAGCCTTCTGATAAATTTAGGCATGTGGTGTGGCGCACACACATGGTTTCTAACCCAAAATTAACTGCAGTAGTCTGCTGGTTTAAATCAAGAACCGGTTAATTTTTGACCAAGTTCCATAATAAATAAATCCATTAAGCCGAAAAGCAAAGTAGCTAACAGTAAATAGAATGAGTTTCCCAGCAGCCTTAGCGTCCATACTGAAGAAGAGCGCTTCAAGGTAATTATGCTTGCGCCACTTTCTTTCCGTAGCTTAGCTATCTTCCGTGCCGAAGTCCAAATGAAGGACCCAACTCCCAAAATGCAGCAGACTCCAAAGAATACTTGGAGTACTATGAATGTACTACGTGTTTCAAAATAAAAATCTGGCAGCATGGCTTGTAAGATAGACATATAACTGAAGGCGATACATCCAATTGAAATGCACATTAACACAACAAGAAATCGAACTTGGTTGATAGTTGTTTGGATCATAAACCCACATGCGACCAATGTTATTATAGCCAAAGATGCCAGAAGCGCAACTCCATTGGTAACCAAGTAAACCACATAGTTGGCTGGGTATGTATAAGCCAGTATAGGGTATCCAGCATAGCGTATTAGATATGGGAACGGGAAAGACTTACCACCAATGCCATCACTGTTGTTGTAGTTTGAAACAGCATCTATGAATGCGGAATCTTCCAAAATTAAACCATCTAGTGCCATATGGTTATCTATGGTTGCGTCCATTAGACGCTTCACTAAATCGTTAATGATATCAAATTTCCTCCCTGTGGCTCCATTATACAAGTTTTCTATGTGCCCATCCAAACCACCAGGTGTTGAGGGGCTAAACATGTGAGTAAGATAATAAGCAAAAGTAACAGGGTCAGTACCAGAGTCAACTTTGGAATCATCTTGCCAAACCCCACCTGGTGGGTTCATTGCAGCTTGAAAGGCGATTCCTGCTATCAAGGTTGCCACCACCATTAATGCATTGACCCTCTCTTTCAGCCCTTCATGCTCATTACCATTTTTAGAGAAAGTCTTACTCTTATGCTTCTTAAGAAACCTGGTTTGTAGATCTTTCTTATTTTTTGGTGGTAAAGCGGTCATGGCTTCAGCAAAATCCTCATTCGTTATTTCAAGTTTTAAATTTCCACTCTCCAGTAAGTACTGTACCATCTGCAAACACAATTGATCAGTTAATTGAAAATGGAATCATTCACGAAAGATTTAACCAAATTTTAAATTTACCTCAATTTTTCTTGCTTCCGCAGCAAGTTGTAAGACTGTTTTGCCTTTATTGTCCTTGGAGTTGATAATAATATTTGGGTCTGAAGTCCTTGCAAGTGCCAACTTGTCTACCAATAGCGCAAGGGTCTCCACACTACAGTGACTTTTAACACACAAGTGTAGTATGGTCTCACCAGTTAGATCATTCTTTTGGTGAATCGCTTGGGGTAGTCCTTCTTCCATCAGCAGTTCCATGATCTCCACTCGGTTGTTCATAACTGCCAAATGTAGAGGTGTTCTTTGAGCTTCATCTTTAGCTTCACAGGCTTCAGGTCCAGCCGTCAGCAACAATTCCACCATCTCAAGACTTGCTCTTGCTGAAGCAAGGTGAAGTGGAGTCCATCCTTGGTTGTCTTTTTTGAATGCAAGATCACGTTTCCAAAATATAAGTTTTTTCGCCGATTTTATGTCATCAGACATAACCGCCATGTGCAATGGAGTTCTACGGAAACAAGTAAATACTTCGTTTACATCAACACCAAGGCATGAATCTATACAAGAGAATTTCTTTCGGCAGTAATCGAGAACTTTGCTTGATATTTCTATTAGTCTCTTCTCCATTCTAATGAATTTTCAAGATGCATGTAGGTACGTAATTGTTTAGTGACAAACTTGACTAGAAGACCGGCCAGGTGCAAGGATTATAAATAGCGCTTCACTCAAGACCAAGATTTTATAAATTATAGCATTTGATTGAGAATAATATTCTTTACGTCCAGTTCATCGCAGTGCCAGACACAATTTAGAAGGTATGCAACAAGGAAGAGGAAAATGCAGAGCATCTATTCATCCATGTGCACTAGATAGGAAGGGAAGTTTTGCTTTATTTTGCCAAGGGCCTCTCTTGGAGTATGAATGAAGCAATACTACTGAACTTTGAAGCTTGAAGGAATCACTCTTTATCATGTAAGAATCCTTATATCTGGAAAATTCTGCCATATGCAATCATTTGGCCATTGTGGAAAGAGACGAGTGCTACAGTCTTCAACATGAAGGAAACATCAAGTGGGGATTTAAAGCTAACATTATTTTCATGGTTGTCCAATTCAGACACATTTCATCTGGTCCCTATGTCTAGCATCCAATTCCATTTTCTTTTATTTTGGGATTGTTAAAGAATTTGGGGCCAAAGAGTTTCAAACTCACAGGTGTCATCACCCAGTGATTTTACCACTACAGTGACTACAGTGACAGTGACAAAATCAGTAAATTCGAAATCATCCAAAATCAAACCTTTTGACACCATATTGGCATATATTAAATCCCCCGTATATATATCTTTTAGAGTTTTCACAAAACCCCTGATGATAGGATAAGCCCCCCGTTCTTCTTCTCCAAATGCACTGAAATTCTTAAAGTTAGGATACTGCAAGTTGTGTCATCTATGTACCGTTTCAAACCACCGGACATAGAGGAGCCAAACATATGAATAAGATAATAGGCAAAGGTAACAGGGTCGGTACCAGAGTCGACTTTAGAATCATCTTGCCAAACCCCACCTGGAGGGTTCATTCCAGCCTGAAAGGCGATCCCCGCAATCAATGTTGCTACCACCATTAATGCATTCACCCTTTCTTTCAGGCCTTCGTGATCACCATCTTTAGACAATGTGTTACTTTTCTGCTTGTCGTCATCACCGTTTTTAGACAATGTTTTACTTTTCTGCTTGTCGTTGCGTACATGGTATTCATAAAACCCAAACTTTAGATCGTTCCTTTCAGCTTCTGGTAATATATTTAAGGGTTTGAGGCCCTTCTTGTTCACAACATTTATATCGATTCTTACTTTTTCTTTCGGCAGTAAGTAATCTGCAAACACAAATAAGTCAATCAATATCCCAGTACGGCAACACTGCACATGTTGCATATATTAATGATATGTCAGGCAAGAAATTATATTATGAGAAAAACATAGATTAACAAGATTATGTTTGTGCCCGGTATACCTTCATATTCCCCATTTCCGCAGCAAGGTGCAAGATTGTGTTGCCATCGTTGTCTGTGGAGTTGACAGATATGGGATTTGGATTTTTCTCTAAAAGTGGTGCAAGAACCAACCTCTTTACCAATAGCTTAAGAGTCTTCATTTTAGTCTTATTTTTTACACAAAAGTGTAGTATGGTCTCCCCATTTTGATCATTCTTTACGTGAATTGCATCGGGACGTCCTTCTTCCATTAGTACTTTCATGATCTCCACTCGATTCTTCATAGATGCTACATGTAGAGGTGTTCTTCCATCTTGATCTTGAACTATACAAGCACCAGGTTCGGCCTCCAGCAACAATCTCACCATTGGAAGACTTGTTCTCACAGAAGCAAGGTGAAGCGGGGTAAATCCATTTGAATCTTGTTTCCATGCAAGATCAGGTTTCCGAAGTAGTATCTCTTTAGCAAATTCGATGTCACCACTCATAGTGCAGTTGAGTTCTACAGAAACTAGTGAATGTTTTATCTAGATTTTCAAGGCGCGAGTCCTTGCAAGAAAATTTCTTTCGGCAGTAAACAAGAATCTTCTTTGACATTTCTAATAACATCTCCATTTGCACCGTTCCTGTTTCTCTCTAATGAATTTGCAAGATGTAAATATCTAATGGAAGACTTGTAATCTTATATATAGAAGACCCAGGCCTCAAGTATACCGTTCGAAACTTTCTCCGAATGAATTTCTACATTTTCAACCCTATGTTTTTACTTATTACTGCAGAGCAAATAATGCACTGACAAAGCCGTGCCAGAAGTGTGTCTCACATGCATATGGTCAGACCCAAGGACTAGAACTATGTGGCTGTACGTAGTTCAATTATATGTCTTGGTGCGTACTTAGCAGACATCATATAATTGACTAAAGAGGAGGATGACAAGACCCGTGCCATATGCTTTTACAGAAATAATGCACTGATCAAGCCATGCTTCAATCACGACTGATTAGAAAGTTGATGTAACTTTGGGCAGATACGTACACATGTCACGGACTAATTTTCTTCAATGTGGGTCTGACTCGAGTGTGTTTCACGTTTGAGCAGAGATGCACTAATCATGTTTAAGAGCACCAGTGCATATGTGCATGATTTCTTAAGCTCTCTATTTGCCTCTGTTGTATCCTTCTAAGGTGCTATTCCTTTTAGTTTAATCTTACGTTTTTCAAAAATAAAAGAAAGTTCCAGATATCTTGGCGTACCAGAAGTGATGTCAGTAGAATTCGAGTACCAATCTTCGTTGAATCTCTCTGGTCATCCTCCACTTTAACAGTTTGATCACTTGTTGAACCTAGCTAGCTAGTGATATATCTACCATCAGTGACAGACACAGTATATTCGTTGAAGCTTGTACCAGGTCTGAATGCTAGCTGGACCTTAGTTTGAAGCATGATGAATCATATAATTGACTAAAGAGGAGGATGGCAAGAAACAATTATGGTAGCAGACATCTTTTCAAAATTTCAATCAGCCCTATTTTGTTGTTCTTCGGAATATTTGGTGACACCTACAGAATCAATTATGGTAGTAGACATCTTTTTTCGTCTAGTACAATTATACACAACCTTATAATCAAACGATAATAGTTAGGGAGCCGACCACATTATATTGATTGCTAATCACTCTTTGGAAACAAGCTGCATGGACCAAGTAGATTGGTTCAGTAGTGCAGCTTTTGGTTTCTTAGATTCTGGAAAGTTTGCCTAATCCAGCTTCATCGCCCTTTCTTGCTACGCTTGCAGTTTGGTTACATCTTGGTTTTCAAATCCCATGGTTTAGGATCTTTCTGCTCATTCTCCACTTCAACATGTTGATCACTCCCTGCGGGTGCTATTGATTTGGCTTCCATTGGTGAGGTACAGTACGTACGCACAACTATATGTGCAGTCATTCGAACCTTGTACCAGCTCTGGATGCTAGCTGGACTATTATTTTGATTAACAGAAGCATGTGACTGGGTCTTCTGCAGGTAACTGACAAGAGACCTACGTACTGCAATTATGGTGGTAGACATATTTGCTCGTCTAGTACCATCATACGCAACCAATAAATAGTACTAGTATTTGGTTTTACTTATTGGAATCTCTTTCCAAAGAAGAATATTGCCAGTTCTAAAATTTCACTATTTTTACACAAGCCTGCTTTTCCTTGTGCGTCATCATCAGCACCTATAAGATTTTTTTTTTTTGATGAACGGCGCACTTCATTAAAGACTAAGCAAGCAAATTACAATTGTGTCCAAAGAGCTTAGCACCAGCTTCCGCTCTAACAAAAAACTAAAATAGAACCCATTTTTCCATTACAATTGAACAACAAAGATTTCTACCCAATTTTATCATCAACATTTCTACACTTTTCCAGTATAAATATAGAAGATATCACGTTTGATTTTACTGAAAGAAAATAAATCTTTATCATCAATACTTACATTATAGCAGTATAGGAAAATTAAAACGAGGGTTAGGGTTATACCTTTGTTCTCGAACTGTCATCGAAGAAAAAAAAAACCCCTAAATGCCAGTGATTCTCTTGAATCTTTAGAAGAAAATGAGTTATTCAAGTGGGTTTATAAGGGAATCAGAGAGCTCTCATCAATGACAACAATGCTGGAGTTTTCGACTCATCAATCTATTTCGTCTCGTTTGGCCTTAACTGTGATTGAGAGTGAGAGAGGATTGAAGACCAGATCGCTTTCCTTAATCAAACTAAAATCCTGAAGTGCATGCGAATCTAAAACCTTCCCAATCTTTAATGGGTCAAAAACTCTCAAATGCAATCACCGGCAAACATAGTTTACAAGGGATTTGCCCGTGCCACAGACAGCACGGGACTATTTAATATTGTACTTCTATTTTTTTGAACTATGTTTTTTTCTTTCATGTCCCAAATTTGAGAAGACTTGTTGATGTGTAAACCATGTTCGGATCCAAATTATAAAGGCTCGTTTTGGAATAAGCACATTTAGTGAGTTAGAATATTGTCACTGCATTCACTCAATTTTTTACTCTGAAATTTCAGTCTTCAAATTTATTAGAAGAAAGGTATTGATAGATTGAAGTCCACAAATACCACTTGATGACCAAGTATTGTTATTTTGGTTCCCACGTTATTATTGTTCTTGTTTATATCACACTACGCAGGCAGAAATCACGTTTTCGAGGGACTGACTCGACGCTTCGACAAACGGCTTGTCGTAGATAACGGTGTCAAAAATCTTAAACAAATAGACTAATTTAATCTGAAAGGTTTGGTTTTTATTTAATATCAGTGTTATATCTTGTTACAATTTTCATTTCGGTCCAATACTAAAGTCAAGGTAAGGGTAATACTCTAGGATTATAAACCTCGTTTTTAGGTTTCATCACGATTTCTTTGAATAATACAATTTATCGCGGGCATAGCGCTTGAAATGCCATTATTCATCCATTTCGGTCAATGCCTCCTCTTTCATAGATTTATCCCTTTCTTTGCCATCCTCCCATAACGTCTGTTATTTATATGTCTATTTAGATGTCGAGTAAATGTTTTCTTCCCTCATTTCTCTGTAAATGTTTATCGAACTGTTTGAGATCAGATTGTTTAGTGTTAATCTTGGAGTATGCACTTGATTGACTTACCTTAACGTTTGGTAATGCTTTCACTAATCTGATAAGTATTTGAGTTTTTTTTTTTTTTTTGTAACATTTACGACAGCATAATCAAAACAGAAATGCTTATAAACTTTAATCTCTCAAAAATAGTGGAACACAGAACACATCTACTAATGTTTCGATACTTTTGATACCACATGACACACCTACCAACATGAAAAACAATCTCTAACAAACCTTATTAATTTCACCCTCCAATTACATGTCGCATTCGTAGATGCATTATAATCCGAGATGATTATTGTCCACTAAAATTATAATCCAATTACATGCCTTTGTATTATTTGTTTGTTATTCCCACATTCAGGTTGAGTGTCGCCGTTACACACTGCACGTTTGTTTGACAAAAAAAAAATCACCCTGTTTACCATTTGCTCCTTATTCTTTGAACCTCTTGTCGTGTCTGTTTTAAAGAAATCAAAAAATATTGGTTTTCTTAATATTTTTCTTAATTTGTTATGGATAGATTTGGTACCTTAGTCGTATCAAAATTTTACTTAAAAAAACTCACCGTTACTTAAAAAAATTCTTTGCGAATTTGATATCACCAGACCACTGCTAGGTGTAATGGAGTTCTGCAGAAACTAGTAAATGTTTCATCTAGATTCTTAAGACGTGAGTCTTTAAACATCTCTTGCCGATAATCACTAATTTTCTGCAACATCTCTGGTAGACTTGCCAATTTCTTTCTTATTTGAAGTTCTTAGCAATAATTTTTGTTTCTTAAGAGGCGGCCAATGATGGGTTCTGTGCTTTATAGTTTTTGTGGATAGGAAGCTTCCACCAAAGTAAACACTATGGGTTTGGACTTGGATTAATGTTTGACTGTCAACACCACTGCTGATCAGCAAGCTTTTTCTTTTGGACTGTTGAACCAAATGTGTTTGATTTTGAGGCTTAATCTCTCAAATATGATCAAGAATTTTTCTGCAATTACTTTTTCTTTTGGTTGTAGGCCTAGTTTTGGCACCGTATGGCTGACCAAAGACATGTTCAAAGTAGGTGAGTTGTGGAAACTTCCAGCTTGTTGACGGTCTCGACTCTTTAAGGAATTGAACTAGTTGACATCCACTAGTGACCTTAGGTGTAACCATGGCTGGCGGTTTGCCACTATTGGCTCTATTGGGAGGTTAAGAGCTTCATTGAGAAATTTGCCATGTGCCATACATGTAGGAACCTTGAGACTGATGTTATCGTCTCAGATGCGATCCAACTGAAATGTCCTTCCTGTGGTTCTGCTTCTGATGTTGACATGAAGCACAATTTCTCGACTTTCGTGCTCATGAATCCCCATGAGCTGAAGAACATAGACGCGTTTTACAGGTTTGAGATGCCAACAAAGATTCAACATTGTGGAAAGAGCATCAAGATTTTTATGGTAAACATGGTTGAAATTGCAAGGGAATTGGCCAGGCCTGCGTCGTACATCACTGAGTATTTTGGTTATAGGCTTGGAACATTGTGTACATTTGATGAAAAAACTGGATTTGCTTTCGTGTCACCATAAACAGCAGTCTAACAATCTTAAGAAGCGCAGTGACCGACCAAAGATACCCATGTGTTGTAATAACCCAAACGGGAGTCTGGTCTTGGGTGGTTTTAATACAAAAATGGGTTAATGTGGGACCATCCACCCTGATACATATAGTAAATATATCCACTATAACGGAAAGCACAGTAACTAACAATAAACAAGACCAGCTTTCCGATGGCGCTTGTGTCTATACTGAAGAAGAGCGTTTTAAAGTAATTAGCTACTCCGATACGGTGGTACCTAGTTCTCTTTCGTAGTTTAACTATCTTCAATGCAGTCCGAAGGAAGAACCAAAGAACTCCCAACAAGCAGCAGATCCCAAGTGACACAAGGAGTACAGCGTACATATCAGCTCCTCCAGTATAAAACTCTGGCAACAGAGTTTGTAATATAGACACATAACTGAAGGCAATAGATCCGATTGAAATGCACATCAGCACAACAAGAAATCGAACTTGGATAACAGATGTTCCGCTCATAAATCCACATACTACCAAAAATATTATAGTCAGAGAAACAAAAAACGCAACTCCATTAGTAGCCATGTAAGTCACGTACTCGGTTGGGTATGTATAAGCAAATATGGGATATCCAGCGTAGCGTATTAAATAAGGGTAAAAAACATTATTGCTACTATTACCATTGTTGGTGTAGTTTGAAACAACCTCAGTAAACGCGGAATCTTCCAAAATTAAGCCTTTTATTGTCATATCGTAATAATCTGCTGTCTCCTCCAAATCCTTTAGATCCTTCACAAAATATTCAGAGTGTTCCTCTTTAGATGTAAAATATGGTACGTATTGTTCTATGTACTTATCCAAACCACCAGATAAAGAGGAGCCAAACATATGTTCAAGATAATAAGCGAAAATAACGGGGTCAGTACCGGAGTTAACTTTGGAATCATCTTGCCAGACCCCGCCTGGTGGGTTCATTGCAGCTTGAAAGGCGATTCCTGCTATCAATGTCGCCACCACCATCAATGCATTCACCCTGTCTTTCAGCCCTTCATGATCACCCTTTTTAGACAGAGTTTTACCTTGATGTTTGTCGTGGCGTATGTGGTAGCCATAAAACCCATATTTTAGATCATCCCCTTGAGCTTGTGGTAACATATTTAAGGCTCTGAGGCCCTTCTTGTTTTCGATATTTATATCAATTCTTATATTGTTATTCAGCAGTAAATAATGTGCAATCTGCAAACACAAACAAATTATCAATATCCCGATACATGTTGGATGTAGTGGTATGTTGAGACGATACTTTATTTTTTCAGGAATATATATAAATCAAGTTTAAATCCGATATACCTTCATGTTCCCCATTTCCACGGCAAGGTGAAAGATTGTGTTGCCATCATTGTCTGTGGAGTCGACAGATATTGAATTTGGGTATGGAGGTTGTGCAGGCACCAAGTATCTTGCTAATTGCTTAAGAGTCTTCAACTTAGTTTTACTTTTAACGCATAAGTGTAGTATGGTCTCCCCATTTTGATCATTCTTTAGGTGAATTGCTTCAGGTAGTCCTTCTTCCATTAATACTTTCAAGATCTCCACTCGATTCTTCATAGCTGCTAGATGTAGAGGTGTTCTGCCGTCTTGATCTTGAACTATACAAGCACCTGGCTTGGCCTCAAGCAACAATCTTACCATCCGAAGATTTGTTCTCACAGAAGCAAGGTGAAGTGGAGTAAATCCTAGCCTGTCTTGTTTCAACGCAAGATCTGGACCATGAGGCTTAGAGAGGATTCTTGTTGCAAATTCGATGTCACCAGACATAACTGCTATGTGTAATGCAGTTCTGCAGAAACTAGTATATGTTTCATGTAGATTATCAAGACGCGAGTCTTCACTAGATAACATCTTCAGAACTTGCTTCCACATTTTCGACAAACTCTCCATTTTCCTCCCTCTGTATCGATAAACTTTGTGAGTGTGTAGTATATACGTTTAATGCTTTTATATTGATAATTATTCCATCGGGCATCTATTTCAAGGCTATTACTTAAAGTTTCAAAAACAAAGCACGGCATGGCACATTGGCACGGCACACGGATTAGCACGCTACTATATTTATTTATTTTTGTTCTGCCCACTCGTTGATTGAAAGTGAAAACTCTGGTTTAGTGATTCATGTTGGAAAGTGATGAGCGAAACAAATCTGAGAGCTTAATTTGATTTTGTTACGATGGTAATCCTTTAATTAGCTTCTCTAGAGAGTGGAGATGAAAATGAACCCACTTAAAGCATGGCTGATGGAATTATTATAGTCAACAACCACTAAGCCAACCTGACTTAATGATGCTTAAAATCCTTTTAAAAGAAAAAGAACTCCTTTGTTATTGGTGGTAGCCACCTCGGAGTTGCTGTTACTCAGCTGTTATCTCGCTGATCACATAGTATCTCAAATAAAATGATTCAATAATCTTAACTAAAGCTGCTTTAGTTCTTCGTGAAAACTAATAATCTTGTTTCTTTCTCGGTGGAGTATCCACTAAGATTATTAAAACACAAAACGAGCAAAGTTGCAATAAAGTATACTAATCAGAGATAAATTGAGATTAGTGCTTTCAATTAAGCAAAACCCGTGAAAACTAATAATCTTGTTTCCCTTATCTTGTTTACCCTCGAATATGATATCAAGGATAGTTAAGCTACATAAGAGGCACCTTACTGTGATTACTGCGGTCAAACTCTCAAGACAAAGTCTTTGATGGGTATTCATTAACCCAGATTACATTACAGTGGGAGGAGATCGTTAATCTGTAATTTCATCTTGAGTTCCTGTTGTAGTTTGTTTGCGTTTCTACCTGCTTGCTTCCGAGTGTTTCTTGATCATGCTGATCACTTGTACATAATTTTTTTTTTCGCTATTCAAAAAAAAAAAAATAGAATAAAGAGCCATTGCACTCATTGTCAATTGGTTTTGAATTTGATGCATGTAGACTTAATTTATCAAGATTATCAGTTCACTAAATGAAAATCAGTATCGCCGGATTTTTTTTATCATTACAAACAATAAATACAATGAGTTTTCCCACAGCACTTGAGCCAATGCCGAAGGACACCGCTTTAATTGAATCAGTAACTCTAGCATGCATGCATGCATGATGCATGCCTCTTTCTATTTGGTAGCTTATGAACTATCCTCAGACTCCGAACTATAAGAACCTCATAGAAAAGAAATCCATTCAGACGAAGAGCAAAGTAACTGACAGTAAATAAAATGAGTGTGCCTGCAGCCGTTGCATCCATACCGAAGAAGACCTTTTCAAGGTGATTAATAACCCCAACATGGTGGTGCCTCTTTCTCTTTTGTAGCTTAACTATCTTCCATGCCATGTTCCAAATGAAGAGCCCAGCTCCCAGAATGCAGCAGACTCCAAATAATACTTGGAGTATTATAAAGGTAACTTTTACTTCAATATAGAAATCTGGCAGCATAGCATGTAGTATAGACATATAACCGAAGGCAATACATCCAATTGAAATGCACATCAGCCAAACAAGAAATCGAACTTGGGTGACAAATGTTTCGATCATGAAACCACACACGACTAATAATATTATAGCCAAAGACGCAAACAGTGCAACTCCATTGGTAACGATGTAGATCACGTAGTTGGCTGGATATGTGTAAGCCAATATGGGGTATCCGGCGTAGCGTATTAAATAAGGTGAGAAACCACGGTGGCTGCTATTCATAGCACTGTTGTTGTAATCTGAAATAGCATCAGTGAACTTGAAATCTTCCAAGATTAAACCTTTTATTGCCATATCGCGATATGTTTTGTTAATATATAGGTTCCTTAGATTCTTCACCATACTTTTAATATAAACTGTAACATTTCCGCTGTTGTGCCCATGAATCAAACTGGAATCCTCAACCGTAGAATTTCGCAAGTATTTTGTTATGTACCTGTCCATACTGCCAGATACAGAGGAGGCAAACATGTGATCAAGATAATAAGCAAAGGTAACGGGATCACTACTAGATTTTACTTTAGAATCTTCCTGCCAAACTCCACCTGGTGGATTCATTGCAGCTTGAAAGGCGATTCCTGCTATCAATGTTGCCACCACCATTAATGCATTGACCCTGTCTTTCATCCATTCAAGATCATCACCATTATCTGATAAAGGCTTACCATTATGCTTCTTAATGTCGTGTCTAAGATGCTTAAAAAACCTGGTTTGTAGATCTTTCTTACTTTCGGGTGGTAAAGCTTTTAAGGCCTCAGCAAAGTCAGCATTAGTGATTTCAAGTTTTAAGCTACTACTTTCCAGTAAGTAATGTACCATCTGCAAAACACAATTAAGTTAATCGGTTTTAAGATGCGTACAGCCATACACTAATATTCATGAGAACGTAACTTTCGGCGAAAGCATCAATAAATATGCAAATTTTAAATGTACCTCAGTTTTCCCCATTTCTGCAGCAAGGTGTAATACTGTTTTGCCACTGTTGTCCTCGGAGTTGATCGTAATATTTGGGTATGAAGTACGTGCAAGCGCCAACTTATCTACTAATAGCTCGAGGGTCTCCATACTACTGTTATTTTTAACACAGAAATGCAGTATGCTCTCACCGTTTTGATCATTCTTTAGGTGAATCGCTTTGGGCAGTCCTTCTTCCATTAGTACTTCCATAATTTCCACTCGATCATTCATTGCAGCTAGATGTAGAGGTGTTCTTTGAGCTTCATCTTTAGCCTCACAAGCATTAGGTTCGGCATTCAGCAACAATTCCACCATGTGAAGACTTCCTCTTGCTGAAGCAAGGTGAAGTGGAGTCCATCCTCGGTTGTCTTCTTTCAATGCAAGATCAGATCTCGAGTATAGAATATTTCTTGCAAATTTCATGTCATTAGAAATAACTGTTATGTGTAATGGACTTCTATGGAAACAAGTAAATACATCATCTAGATTATTAAGACGTGAATCTCTACACGATAATTTCTTTCGGCAGTAAACAAGAACTTTGGTTGACATTTCTAACAGCCTCTCCATTTTTTCCCTTGTGCCTCTCCCTAATGAATTTGTAATGCAAAATACTAATGAAAGACTTAGAGGATTATATAAGACCCAGGTATAGCAGCATTATGTGTTCGTAGCAATTTTAAAGTTGTGCTTCACATTTAAAATATTGGGTTGATCGTTCTAATTGGATTGCATCGAATGGCCGTGGTGGGGAATGTAAAACTACTGAAGAGGCAAAGTATCTTTGCTTTCATTTTGCCGGTCAAAAAGTTAAAGAGGCAGATTAAAGTTCGGAAGGCCGACTCCAAATGAAAGACCCAGCTCCCAAAATGCAGCAGACTCCAAAGATTACTTGACCTATAGCTTGTAATATAGACATATAACCGAGGGCGATGCATACGATTGAAATGCACATCAACATAACCAGAAATCGGACTTGGCTGACAGAGGTTTCGACCATAAACCCACATACGATCAAAAATATTATAGTCAAGGACACAAAGAGCGCAACTCCATTGGTAACTATGTAAATGAGGTAGTTTGTTGGGTACGTATAAGCCAGTATAGGGTATCCAGTATAGAGTATCAAATAAGGCTGAAAAACACCGTTGCTACTATTCCCTCTGTTGTTGTAAGATGAAACAATGTTAGTAAACACGAATTCCTCCAAAATTAAACCTTGCTTTACCATACCGCCCAGACCGTTATCTGCAAGACTCTTAGAATGCTCGATAAGACTTGTCATGTTATTCAAGAAAAATCCAAGGTTGGTGTTTGTACGGGAATATAAGTTCTCATACAAAACACGAATATTGCTGATGATGATGTA
>JAJJMA010009805.1:0-14664 GCA_023529015.1 Papaver nudicaule | reverse complement strand
CTATCTTATTGAGTGTTATAAATAGAGGTGTCTACGGACAAATACCGCAAGCATCAAGCATACGTGAAGGTCCTTAGGGAAGGTACCGTAAACTCTTTTCACTTCGGTGAATGCTTGTTGTGGTATAGTCATCCTCTATAGGTTGCAGCTCCTCTGGGAACTCCCTACGACTATAAATACTTCTCTTGAGAGTTGGGAAGCACAGGTAGATTGATCCCTTTGTGGTTGATCAGATTAACCTGTAACCTCAGTAACCTATCTTAGTTCTTGTCTATTCTAAAGTCCGTCTCTTCTGCTATACGGCTATTCAAGAACTAGTTAAGTTACGTAAAGGTTGGAAAGGTAGCAACGCACGTCTGCACTCGGTGTTGTAAGACCTAGTTAGCTCCAGTTATACAAGTTCCTTAAGTGGTTCTTCGTGTATAACTGAGGTAGATTCGAATTGGGCATTGCTTACTTGGTTTGCGTGTCAGCCCCGATTCAAGAAGTAGATTTCCGTATGACCTGGATTTAACAATCCGAAGGAAGTCATCTTATGTGTGGTAAACTGATAGAGGACAGTTACACCATACGTCAACAGTTTGGTTGAAAAGCCAGTATTGCTGACACAAGCCTTTGACAGCGGTCAAAGCAACTCCTAGGCCTGTAAAGGACGTCAGCTGGGGGAATCAAGTGCGTGAC
This sequence comes from Papaver nudicaule, assembly GCA_023529015.1. NCBI lineage: Eukaryota > Viridiplantae > Streptophyta > Magnoliopsida > Ranunculales > Papaveraceae > Papaver > Papaver nudicaule. Next base: position 13,983 of record JAJJMA010009805.1, on the reverse strand, counting down.
GATCTGTGGGGGATCTAGAGACGTAAGGAAGGCGACAATAGCCAATTCGCTTGGAGGGCTTGAGTTGGTCTCTGCTACATCCCAGACCGAAGTCTTATAGTAGGCTAGTGTTTGTAGTCAGTTTGTACTGGGCGGTGTTCAAACTGGACGAGGTCCCGAGGTTTTTCTGCAAGGCAGTTTCCTCGTTAAAAAAATCTCTGGTGTCTTGTGTGCTTTTACTTTCCGCATTATAATTTTGATTTATAAAGCACAAAGTAGTACGTTATTGCATAACTTTCGAGTTGACTCCAAAGTACTCTTTGTCGAGGTCTAACAACTCCAGTTATAAGTTAGGATATTGATTTTTGAGATCGTCCAGACTTTAACCATAAGACTCACGAGCCAAAACGAAAAGTTGGTAGTATTTCAGTACCCCTCCTTTTTCAGGTACCCGCTGCTCGACAAATCTGCCTCGTTAAAACCCAATGGGAAAAAGAGTGCAGCACAGCGAGGTTTCAACAATACATAAATCAAATCAAAAGCAAAATCTCTTCATATGAAAACCGTTCCAAGGTTTCCATGGCTTGGAATCATTACTCCCGTCCAATTTCTTCAGCCAATATGAACCCTTTGATGTGGGCTTGTCTACTATGTATGGACCCTCTCAGTTTGCTCCGAGCTTCCCACAGTTGGGTTCCATTGTTGCAGGTCGGGTCTTCTTCAGCACGTATTCTCCGGGCTGGAATATTCGTTCCTTGACTTTTCGATAGCCTGTTAGAGCATTGCTCGGTTGAACCCACTGATATTGCTATCTCAAGTCAGTTGTCAAGTTTAGGTGACAAAAACACAATCCTTGATAAGTTTACTCTACAACCCCGGACTAGGATAGTTTCAGGTAATTGAGACGAAGACCGCTAAAGACGAAGACCGAAGCTTACTACTTGATAAATCATAACGTCCTCGCTAAAGGTTAGAAAGGTTTTTCCTTTCCGTATCATATTTACCATTTCTATCATATCAATAGTCTATGATGTTGTTTATATGATCCGAAGGTATTCTAGGATTCTTCGCCTTTGCATTTGTCGCATCCGTGATATTATGTATTGGTAGAGTATGTTGAATTGTCTCTTGAAATGACCTCAACGGTGAACGCGTACATGTGTTTCTTAAAGGCATTCCAGAGAAAGAGCGGGTCTGTATGAACGCGTTCATGAACGTGTACATACAAGTTCACAGATTTCTCCTGAATTCTCCTGAAATCCTTTTGACAGCTCTAAGAACGTGTTCATGAACGCGTACATATAAGCAATGAGAAAACTTCCAACTTTCATATCTTGAAGTTTTCGGTCTAGGCATGATTAGTTCTCGGACTTGTCATTACTTGGCCCATGGAATTCAACTACTTAATCCAAGCGATGTTCAAACAATTATTTGGACCAGAAGTCGCAAGCGATCTTCAAACATGATTTGGACCAAAAGTCGCAAACCTTCAAATAAAGGTTGAGCCTTCTTTAACTATTGGCCTAGTCCAAAGTTAATAGAAGATTGAGAACGGGTATTCAAGCTATGGACTTTCTTAGTTCCGGAACTTGCTTGAGCCATACTCAAGGTTTCTTAAACTTTAAGCAAAGCCTCCCTTGGTGATCACTATAAATAGATGACCTTATGCAAGATACAATCTCAATCCTATACACATCTGTGTATCCTTGGATAAAGGTCGGTCGTCATCTCGAAGTCCTTTTGGACTACGAATATTGAAAAACTTCACTTGAGGATCGTGAAACACATGTCGGAAGTAAAACTCCTGATACTGTATCTTGGGTCGATTGAATATTTTCAATCTTATCACGACCAAGATTTGATAGATACTTCGTAAGGTAGATCTTGAATCGTAACCCTAGAAGTTCCCAAACGCAGATTCACGAACTAAGTTTAATACTAAGTTCGTCAAGCGTTAGAAGGTAAAGTTGTTTAGGCTAGATCAATAAGCCCTATTCAACAAAACATATTTCCATTAACCTTGACTTTAAGTCTAAAGGAAACCACAATCGTATTCTCGTTTAATTACTTGGATACTTTTAGGCGTCCTGTTAGAGGCAGGGTAGCGCTAGTCTTCACGAAGGGAAGTGGAGCAACTCCTAGGCCTGTAAAGGACGTCAGCTAGGGGAATCAAGTACGTAGGTTTCTGCGGGAGCCAAGAGACGTAGGAGCACATTGGTAGCTGAATTGCTTGTAGGGTGAATTCAATCTCGATACATTCCAGTTTGAAGTCTGAGAGTAGGCTAGCGTCTGTATACCGTTAATACTGAGGGTGTTCACATATGGACGAGGTCCCGGGGTTTTTTCTGCTAGGTTTGCAGTTTCCTCGTTAACAAAATTATGGTGTCTTGCATTACTTTTCCCTTCCGCATTATATTGTCTCTGATCTATATAATTGAAGTAATTGCAAGTTTGTTGATTCATAACCTTTGAGTGAATCCATCTCCGTTGAGATCTACAAGAACCACGTTCTTGTTAGGGTTCGGTTCTCTGAACTATACTCAGGTTGTTGTTTGAATATTGATTTGTGAGATCGTTCAAACAACCGTAATCAACTAGGTTCACGAAAACTAAAAGTTGGTGGTGTATCTCGGTATCCTCTCTTTTTCAGTTGGTATCAGAGCAGGCAAACACATTGTAAGAGACGTAACTGTCTGTGTTTGACGCTTTTCGTGAATCATGTCTTGTCCTAGTACACCAGATAAAAACACTGATAAGTCTATCTTTGAAATTGGTCTTCCTCACTTTTTGACGAAGTATTGAAACCCATATTGCAAGATACCTTACCGTTTAGCCTCTCTGATGATTCTGACTCAGAAGCTGAAAAGGAAAGCTCTGGACCCGTTAATCACATGAACTTTCAATCTTCTGAGATTACACGTCTAAAGCACAAGGTTAATCGACTTATCAATCATATATCCATGATGGCGTTTGATTCCTGTTCCAAAACTCCTCCTAGTGAGGAATCAAAACATGAATCGATCTCTCTCATGGTATGTGAAAAATAACGGAATTGAAAGGAGAGATTGCACTCCTAAAAGATGAAATACATAAATCTTTTGTGTTTCAAACAATTCCAGCATTTGTTGGCAATATTGCAACTGTTCCTATGCAAAAAGCCAAGAACGTTGAAATCACCAACGTAAATAAACCTAAAGATGCATCTATGATCTGTCAAATTTGCAAAACGAATAAAACTATTCGGACAAGATCAAGAAAACACTTTGAGAACAAAGGAATATTTGATCTTGAACATGAACTAGATCAGATTCTCAAAGAGATCGGTGATATCAAAATGACCAATAGGCCCAATCATTGGTCACGTCCTAGAGAACATACTGAGACTAAGAAATTATTTCAACGTTCTCAGAGTTCTAGAAATCACCGTTTCAACAAGCCTGTTGAAAGAACACAACATTGGGTTCCCAAAAGGAAGATACATTCTGTCAACAATCAAGATAATAAGGGAATAGAAGTACTGCAAGATGTTGCTTTGAGTAAACTGGTTACTCTATTGCAGAACATCCTCGACAAAAGAAAGCAAGGTTCTCCAAAGCTTAAAGATCTCATTAACATGAGTCAGAAGGAGCAGAAATTCTCAGGTAACTCCTCAACCATTGAATCTTACTTTGATGATAGCAACTTCTATGACAAATTCTCAAAAGGAAGAGAGACAAGATTGATGACTCAAGGCGAGTGGGAAAACACTCGCTATAACACCTAAAAGTGTTATGAGTTGCCACTCTTATCTATGTACTGTCTAGATAAGAGTGATGTAATTGTTCATATGGACAATAAGAGGACAGTACACCACAAGGTTTAATTTTTCTTATCTCACTACTGTGTTATTATGTCTTTTTGATAAATAGAGGTGGGATCCTAGTATTTAAAGCAATAAAACCTTGTAGGAAATTTCTTGAAACCAATAATAAGACATAAATTTGTTGAGCCATGCTAAAAAAAAAAAAACTACTCTGAGTCACGTATTGTTGACAATATCAGAGGTTGCCTTATAGCACAAACTTCAAACGTGCTGTCACACCCTATGAGAAGTCCAAAATGTAATGTCTCGATGTGAATATCAACACTTTAAAATTGCTACCTCCAGCATCTCTCCCTGCCTCTGGCTCCTAAGGCAAGAGTCGAGAACATGATCCATGAGAGTAACTGAGAGTGTAAGATGAAAAGCCATGAAAAACAACTCATGATGTTGATATTTAAACTTATCTTTTCATTGGTCACATAAGGAATTAAACATGTGTCTATTGCCAATATTTTGGGTAAACGCTAATTCTATCATCATGGACATGCACACTCATCTTGAGTCCTTATTTTGTAAAATTAATGAAAAGGGGAAATCCTTGCTCAGAAAAAGTCTTAGACTCTAAAGTCATCACAGAATCCCTTATATCGGTACTCCAGAAATTACATGAACAAGAAAAACTCGTTTCGGAAACCTACTTCCTTATACAGTTTAAGACTGTGTTATCTTCCTTTTTATCTCTATGAGACCCTATATATATCACACCCTAAAAGACTTGAAATCACTTTCAAGCACAATTACATACCTTCTCGAAGTGTCACACGAGAAATATGGATAGAGCAAACTATGAGGGTGTTGATGGGAAAAGGAAGAATGTAAGATTTGTCAAAGAAGACGTAGTTGATCCTCTTGAATTTCAAGAATATTCACCTACTATCGTTTGCTTCAATGCTATTGACAATCAAAAGAAAGATAAAGACACGATGATTTCAGCAGAAATTGCATTCAATCTTTTACGAGATATTGAAGTCATCATGGTTCAGCTTGTTACTGCAGCAGAAAAACTTCTAACACTGAAACGTGACATACCTGTTATGAAGAATGAACTCACCAATCTAAAAGGTGATGTGAAAAATCTGCTTGATTATATCTCACCAATTAATGGTGATGATCTAGAAGAGAATTTTGAAAACCTAAAGACACATGATAATGAAGGTTCGATAGCTCCTGAAGAAGATATTGACTCTGATAACTAGGTCAGTTTTTGATTAGCATAGTTAACTCCTTATTAAAAAGCTTTTGTCTTTTCCTTAGGGTTTGGGTAATCACTATGCTAGAAGTAGTCATCTTTTGCTTGTGCTACTTCCATGTTTTCTTTTTCATCAATTAATCGAGGTTATTAAATTAAAATCTTAATTGATGATTGCAATGCTTGATCTTAATTGATTATCTATATGAATGCATTGCATAAATCGTGAACTTGCTTTTCTAGCCATACCCCCGTTCGGGTAAAGCAGTTCATGAAGAACTATCAAAATCCATGCTTCTGACTCTTATGGCTAAGGGGAGACGATTTTGATAAAGAGGAACCTCGTAGGATACAATGTTGAACTCCGCTGGATCAAATGTTGTACCTTTAATTCTTAGTCTTACAACTACTAGGAAGGAGTAACCTAATGTTTTCTCTAAAGGCGATGGTTGACCGAAACTCTATGAGAAAGTAGGAAGATTAAACCTTGAATTCCTATTTGGCCGTAACTGGCTAGGAAAGAAAAACATAATTACAATTTTACTTGTGAAATTGTACATCACCCAAGAATTTATTCCAAATCCTTGCTTGGGAAGGTCGCCGCGTTGTTCCTTATGGAATGACACATAATGGGGGAGAGTTCTTTTGAACTTGTGCTTCATGGTAATATCTTTTTGGGGTGTGCGGCTGTGGAATTTACGAGAGAATTGCATCTTCTTATCTCTCATTTCAGGTATGTTTAACTTTGTCTACATTGAGTATTGCTGTTTTATGAGGATTCCTATATTTCTTGTTCCTTTGTCTATTTTATGACAAAAAGGGGGAGAAATCTTGTAGTAAGGGGGAGTAAAATCTTTCTATCTACTACGACAATTGTCTACGACATTGTCATAGGGGGAGTAAAATCGATGTGCTTGTCATGTCAAAGCAAAAGCTGGTGTATTGAGTAAGGGGAAGAACATATCATATTGTGTAGTATCTTTAAGCATCGATGCAATATGCTTACAAGTTTTATATACTACTCAATTGCATAACAAACTCTTGTTGGACTATGTCCTTCTAGAAACCAAGATGTGTGGTGACTTTGAAGTTTGTTATCTCTACCTTGAATCTTCACTTGCAGGAACACTCTTATCTGAAGACGCTGAAGATTACAAGGCTAAAAGATTTTACTTTTTGAATCCATATGTAAGATTGGTTTTTGTCGCTAAAATTGACAAAGGGGGAGATATTGCTATCTCAAGTCAGTTGTCAAGTTTAGGTGACAAAAACACAATCCTTGATAAGTTTACTCTACAATCTCGGACTAGGATAGTTTTAGGCAATCGAGACGAACACCGAAGCTTACTACTTGATAAATCATAATGTTCTCGCTAAAGGTAAGAATGGTTTTTCCTTCCGTATCGTATTTACCATTTCTATCATATCAATAGTCTATGATGTTGTTTATATGATCCGAAGGTATTCTAGGATCTTCGCCTTTGCATTTGTCACATCCGTGATATTATGTATAGGTAGAGTATGTTGAATTGTCTCTTGAAATGACCTCAACGGTGAACGCGTACATGAACGCGTACATGTGTTGCTTAAAGGCATTTCAGAGAACGAGCGGGTCTGTATGAACGCGTTTATGAACGCGTACATACGAGTTCACAAATTTCTCCTGTATTTTCCTGAACTTCTTTTTACAGCTCTATGAAGGCGTACATATAAGCCATGAGAAAACTTCCAACTTTCATATCTTGAAGTTTTCGGTCTAGGCATGATTAGTTCTCGGACTTGTCATTACTTGGCCCATGGAGTTCAACTACTTAATCCAAGCGATGTTCAAACAATTATTTGGACCAGAAGTCGCAAGCGATGTTCAAACATGATTTGGACCAGAAGTTGCAAACCTTCAAATCAAGGTTGAGTCTTCTTTAACTATTGGCCTAGTCCAAAATTAATATAAGATTGAGAACGGGTATTCAAGCTATGGACTTTCTTAGTTCCGGAACTTGCTTGAGCCCTACTCAAGGTTGCTTAAATTTTAAGCAAAGCCTCCCTTGGTGATCACTATAAATTGACGACCTTCTGCAAGATACAATCTCCATCCTCTACACATCTGTGTATCCTTGCATAAAGGTTGCTCGTCATCTCGAAGTCCTTTTGGACTACGACTATTGAAAGACTTCACTTGAGGATCGTGAAGCACATGTCAGAAGTAAAACTCCTGATCCTGTATCTTGGGTCGATTGAATATTTTCAATCTTATCACGACCAAGATTTGATAGAAACTTCGTAAGGTAGATCTTGAATCGTAGACCCTAGAAGTTCCCAAACGCAGATTCACGAACTAGGTTTAATACTTAGTTCGTCAAGCGTTAGGAGGTAAAGTTGTTTAGGCTAGATCAATAAGCCCTATTCAACAAAACAAATTTCCATTAACCTTGACTTTAAGTTCTAAAGGAAATCACATCCGTATTCTTGTTTAATTACTTGGATACTTTTAGGCGTCCTGTTAGAGGCAGGGTAGTGCTAGTCTTCACGAAGAGAAGTGGAGCAACTCCTAGGCCTGTAAAGGACGTCAGCTAGGGGAATCAAGTACGTAGGTTTCTGCGGGAGCCATGAGACGTAGGAACACATTGGTAGCTGAATTGCTTGTTGGGTGAATTGAGTCTCGATAGATTCCAGTCCGAAGTCTAACAGTAGGCTAGCGTCTGTATACCGTTAATACTGAGGGTGTTCCCATCTGGACGAGGTCACGGGGTTTTTCTGTTAGGTTTGCAGTTTCCTCGTTAACAAAATTCTGGTGTCTTGCATTACTTTTCCCTTCCGCATTATATTGTCTCTGATCTATATAATTGAATTAATTGCAAGTTTGTTGATTCATAACCTTTGAGTGAATCCATCTCTGTTGGGATCTACAAGAACCACGTTTTTTGTTAGGGTTCGGTCCTCTGAACAATACTCAGGTTGTTATTTGAATATTGATTTGTGAGATCGTTCAAACAACCGCAATCAACTAGGTTCACAAAAACTAAAAGTTGGTGGTGTATCGGTATCCCCTTTTTTTCATAGCTAAGTTTGACTGCCTGTTGGTATCGAACCAGATGTTGCAAGGCTTCTTCCCTCTTTTCCTCCAACAACTCTTTATCCAGGGCCAGTATTGTATCATTTATTCTTGACTCGACAGACTTAGTTTTGATTGAGCTTAACTGCATTTCTGTCGGTATGACTGCTTCTGTACCATAAGCCAGTGTGAAAGGAGAAAATTCAGTTGACCTTCTTGGAGTCGTTCGGTAAGACCACAAGACTCCTGCGAACTCATCCACCCTTCTGCCCTTTGCTCTGTCCAGTCTATTCTTCAGATTTTTGAGAATGACTTTATTTGTTGCCTTTGCCTGACCGTTGCTCGGGGCGTAATAAGGGGTAGAGAAGTTATGACGAATATTTAAATCATTGCAGAAATGCTTAACAATATTTGAATCAAACTGTTTCTCATTGTCAGATATCAACTGATATGGGATTCCGAAACTACAGATGATATTCTACCACAAAAACCTTCCGACATTGTTGCTTTCTACCTATACCAGTGCCACTGCCTCCACCCACTTGGTAAAATAGTCAGTTGCAGCTAGTACATATTTCACCCCTCAAGGTGCCTTGGGAAATGTTCCCATCACGTCCAGTCCCCACTTGGAAAATGGCGAGGGACTCAATACTGGGTGTAACTCGTTAGCAGACCTCCTTGGGACTGGTGCATGCTCTTGGCATGCTACACACTTTTTTACGAACTCTTTGGCATCTTTCTGCAAATATGGCCAGAAATACCCCTGCGTGAGTATTCGATGGGCAAGACTGCGTCCCCCTGCATGATTTCCACAGATTCCTTCGTGTGCCTCTCTTAAAATCTTTTGCCCATCTTCCATGGACACACATCTCAAGTATGGTTCCAGAGCTACTGGAGCTCGGTATAATTCACATTCGATCAGGGAATACCTCCAGGCATGTTTGGTAACCTTCAAACGAAGACTCTTTTCTTCGGGAAGCTCTCCAGTTTTTAAATAATAGATATAAGGCTGACGCCAATCTGAGTCAATTTCAACACAATCACTTGATTCATCCTCTGTTGGAATCTCGGCAGCCATGGCATCCTCCATTTCAGTGTCTTCTGGTGCACTGTTGGGTACCATCGCGCCCCCACTAGCTTGTTCGAGAGTCAAAACTGAATGACTCTCGGAGATGCTAGGTAACTCCTGAAAATCAACGACCACGAACCTAGCAGTTTTAGACTCGATTGCGGAGGATAAGTAAGCTAATGCATCATCATGATGATTTCCCGACCTCGGACGTTGCATAATTGAAAATTTGTCGAACCCGCTTGCCAAGTTTTTCAAACACTCCAGGTAAAACTGTAGGTTTTCATCCTTTGCCTGATAGGAGCCCAAGAACTGATTGACTACCAGCATAGAGTCAGTTATCAGTTTCACACATTTCGCCCCCAGTTGCTTGACATCTTTTAATCTTTCTACCGCAGCCTCGTACTCGGCAACATTGTTTGTCGCTGCAAATCCCAATCTAGTTGCTTTCTCGACCATCGAACCTTCTGGCGTATGGATAACACATCCAACACCAGCCCCACTGAAATTGGAAGAGCCGTCTGTAACTACAGTCCATACAGGTTCAGACGTTTCCACCTCAATTACAGACTCGCCCCTAGTCTGACTGGTGTCACAACTAGGGGTTTCAACAACAACTGTTCTTCTTACATTACAGTATTTATGTCATCAACAGGAAAATTTGCCAATAAGGCAGCAACAACATGTCCTTTTTCTGCTGTGCGGGTCTCGTACTTAATCTCATAAGCTCCAAGATAATTCGCCCATACGTCCAGGCCACTCGAATCATCAGCTCGTCCAAGAATTCTCTTTAACAGGTACTCTGAATAGACAATGATTTCTCTACCCCGGAAGTAAGGTTTGAGACGTCGTGAAGCATGAACTAGGGCTAGCGCTATTTTCTCGATCCTGGTGTACCTTGGTTCTGCTCCAGTCAAACGTTTACTGATGTAATAAACTGGCTTCTCATGTGGATCAGCAACGAACAAAACAACGCTCACAGCTCCCTCTGTAACAGCTAGATAAATCTCGATGGGCTGCCCGGACTTTGGACTAACCAAAATTGGTGGAGTAGACAAATACAGTTTTATTGCCCTGAATGTCTCCTCGCACTCATCTGTCCACCCAAACTTGGGTGCCTTCTTCAAAACTTCGAAAAATGGCTTGTATCGATCAAAAGAGTTTGATATAAAACGGTACAAGGCAGCGATTCGACCAGTGAGTTTCTGAACCTCTTTCTTCGTTTTTGGTGATGGCCTTTCCTGGATGGCTCTGATTTGCTCTGGATTCGCCTCAATTCCCCGATGGGTCATCATGTACCTGAGGAACTTACCAGATGATAACCCGAACGAGCATTTAGCTGGATTCAGTTTCATCCGATAATGTCTCAAAATACCGAAAACCTGATGCAGGTCCTGTAGGTGCGAATTCTCCTGTTCTGACTTTACTACCATGTCATCAATATATACCTCCACAATTTCTTCTTATCAGGTCGACAAACATATCGTCTACCAAGTGCTGATATGTAGCACCTGCATTTTTGAGCCCGCACGGCATCACGGTGTAACATTAAGCTCATTTGTCAGTTATGAAAGCTGTATGCTCCTGATCCTCCTCGAACAGTGGTATCTGGTTGTACCCAGAATAACCATCCATGAATGACAGTCGCTTGTATCCAGCAGTTGCATCGACCAGATCATTAATCCTTGAGAGCCGATACAGATCACTTGGACATGCTCTGTTCAAATCGGTAAAATCGATACAAACACGAATTTTACCATTCTTTTTCGGAACTGCCACAATGTTTGACAACCATTGTGGATATTGTACTGGACGAATAAATCCTGCCTTCAACAGTTTCTCAATCTCGACCACTACACCAGCTTTCTTTCCAGACGACATATTTCTAGGTTTCTGACGAATTGGACGCGAACCATCGCAGATGTTTAGCTTGTGACAAGCTACACTGAGATCTATTCCTGGCATCTCTGAAAAGTCCCTAGCGAAAACATCCACATTCTCCTTTAACAGTGCAATCATCTCATCCCGCTCAAGCTGGGGTAAATTTGCTCCCACGAACGTAGTTCTATGTTCCTCGTTTTGTACCTCCACCAACTTTTCAATGGTTGGCGGATCGGCAGCATCCTCTCCCTTATATGATTCAGTCGGGAGAGGCTGCTGTAATTGCTTTTGGTTTTTTCCTGTAGGATGTGATGACCAGTCACATCAGATTTTCTGTATTCCTCCATGGCGTTTTCATGGCATTTGTGGGCCGCCATTTGGTCGCTTCGAACTTTAACAACTCCTTCGGGAACGACGAACTTTAAACGCTGATGATACGTTGACGTGGCAACTCCTATTGCGTGTATCCAATCACGTCCCATGATCGCATTGTAAGGGGCTCGACAATCAAGAAGAAAGTTGTTGACAACAGTTTTGGTACCTACAGTCATAGGCAGTCTCACTTTGCCAATAGCCTTAGTGAATTCTCCACTGAAACCAATAACAGGATTTTCATTCTCCTGATCAAATCATCGGACAAGTTCATGGCAGAATACGCTCCTGAGAATAAGACGCTCACTGAACTACCCGTGTCCACAAGAACCCGATGGACTCGGAACATGCCAATCCAAGAAGTAATAACAACAACATCGTTGTGGGGGTAATAGACGCCTTTTTTTTTAATCTTCATCCGAAAACTCGTTTTTCGTGCATCCAACTTCCAGAGTTTATGCTCATTTTCCTTCTACGAAGTCTATGTGATTGAGAATATACCACTCTTTCAGTTGTCTCATCTTCGTTCTCGTCTCGTTCTTTGCAGGTCGCCTGGTCATCGAATGAATTCTGACATAACTGACATTAATGACATGGGCTACATTCAGTTGCTGTCGCACTGGTTCTCGAACATGATCCTTTTTCACGTACTCTTGTAGCTTTCCAGCATCGATCATCCTCTGAACATCGAACCTGAATGCCCTACAATAGTCTATTGTGTGTCCATGATCTTTGTGATAGTCACAGTACTTATTCGTATCACGTATATCCTTGTTTTCTTCTGGTAGTGGCTGAGGGGGTTTCAACTCCCTTTTTACCTTGTTGAATATTTCAGATAATCTGACGTTCAGGGGTGTCAGTTCTTTGAATTGACCTTTTCCTCCAGTGTCCTTCTTCGCGTGACGATTCTTGCTAGATTCCACACGATCATTGTTCTGCCCATTCTGGTGGTTCTTTGACTTATCCTTCTTCCCATCATGTGACTAGTGGGTGGACTGATCTGCTTCTCTTCGAGCTCTCGAATCATCTTCTACCCGAGCATACTACTCAACTCGGTCATACAGCTCCTCCAGATCTCTTGCTGGTTCACGAACAAGGGAATTGTAAATTCCCGAACTGTCTGGTGGAATTGCCTGTTTATATGCTTTAATGACTAGCTAGTCACTGGCGTTATCTACCTCTGCAATCTCCTGTCTGAATCGTTGGGTAAACTGCCTTAAAGTCTCCCCACCTTTCACCTTTAATCGGAAAAGATAATGAATCTCCTTCCGACTACGCCTGTTATGCTTGTATTGTAAAAAAAACTTTTTTTATGAGTTTACCATACGAACCGATTGATCTCGACCGGAGTGAGTTGAACCATACTATGGCCCCACCGGTTTGCGAAAAAATCTTGCACATCAGCTCATCGTTGTTTTCCCATAACGTCATGGCTGTCTCGTAGAGCAGAACATGCTGTGACGGGTCATCTGATCTTTCATCGAACCGTGGTAATTTCGGAATTTGTAAATTTTCTGGTGGACGAAAATTCCTGATTCTATCCTCGAAAGGAACTCCAGCACTCCGATTGAGTCGGGTCAGATTGTCTTCTCTGGCTCCTTTTTTGGCCAAAGCCCGGTCAATCATCCTTTTGAGTCGTGCCTCAGTAATGGCACCAACATCGTCGTTGTCTGAGTCGTCCTGCTGATATGCTCGTGTAGGTCTTTGATCCTCAGGTTCAGTTCTAACTCTTCTCCTACGGGGTGCAACATCACTGCTGGCTGTCTCACTTCTGCGATCATCTCGTGCTCTGACTCTTCCTGTTACCTGACCTCGAAAATCATTCCTCGAACGTCTTGCTCCAGATCAGATCTGAACGGTACTTTGCTCAGATACAGACTCCTATGCATGACCTCGTCTCCGTCCAGAACGATTTGCTAAACTAGCATTACCATGGTTGTTTTCCTGTTCAGGGTGTCTTCTTCTAGGAATATCTCCCGTTGGTACAACAACTGGTCCTAAGCGTTCGAACACAGATCGACCTCTCTAGTTTTGATTTCCGCTCCGACTATGAGTGGTAATCGATGTTGACCTCTCCTGTCTTCTGACGCTGCACCAATGTTGATATTCATTGCACAAATGTTGCATAAAATCTGGTGTTGGTACAGGATCTGGACTGGGAGTCGCAGACCTTTCACCTTCATCATCAGCATCAAGATCATCATTTTCATCACCATAATAGTCACCAGCGTCAAAATTGTTAAACATCCCGCCTGCTGCAGCCATATATCCCCAACCAGCTCCTGTTGCAACGTTTTCCTCTGGATATTGAAAACTATCAGGTTGGTTCCAAGGATGTTGATGACGCGAGCTAGGTGTTGTCGATGCTGTAACTTCTTCGATTCTGACCATCTTTCCTTCAGAAAAAAGAGATTTGCTTTCTAGGGTTTATCGAACTCCCCTTTGTCGGCGCCAATTATTGTACCCGAATATAAAATTCCAGCACAATCACAAAAGTCGTTAATGTAGAATGCAGGAACTGCAAATTTGGAACTCCGGTTCTAATCTTTAATCTTCACACGAACAGAATTGAGATGGGG
>JAJJMA010009800.1:0-12486 GCA_023529015.1 Papaver nudicaule | reverse complement strand
GAGACTTAGAGTACAGGTAGATGTCAGGGTATCACTCGTGACATACGCCCCATAGGATTATTAACTGCAGGATCTTAGAGTGCCCATACAATGTGGGACTAATAATCTCAACACGCCCCCTCACGTGTAGCCTCGTTGGGTCTAACACGTGGACATATAATCGGGTGACGCGGAGTAGAGGTGCGGTCATTTTAGACTCGTCACAAATAGCCTGCTCTGATACCATATTAGATTGTGGGCATCCAACTCAAAACCAATTGGCAATGAGTGGAGTGGCCCATAGGATTATTAACTGCAGTATCTTAGAGTGCCCATACAATGTGGGACTAATAATCTCAACATATAATCGACGCCCACTCCAACATAGAGCAATTTTGGGCAGTTTTTGCGGATCAAGGTTGGTCACTTTCTTCAATGTTGTCTGCCAATCACACTATACCAACAACAAGAACAAAACGAACAGTAACATCTTTGTAGATTGTACTTAAACTCTGACAAGAAGCAATTATAATGGGCAAAATTCAGTTATACTACAAAATGCTAGAATCGGATGATAGTTTCGTCTTGAATTGCATACTCTTTGTTTTGAATCAGATTTTTTATTCTAAATCGTGACAAGACGCAATGCTTTACAATGCACGATATGCATGTTAGAGTTGTCGAAGTTTCTAGAGGGCTTAGTATTGTCTGGCAGCCGTGTATGGTATCCTAGTCTGGCAGCTTTGTCTGGCAAGTTTCCTAGTATAGGAGTCAGAGTTTTACAAAGTGGTGTAACTTAGGAAACCAAGGATGCGATATCCTTGGTAAAACCCACAGCTTCTGTACCTTGCTAATCAAGTCATGTAAGCCTATATATATGCATCAATGTTAAGCCTATGAGATATGCATCGATAGAGCTTATGTGAGCGATATGTTTTTGCTTTGCTTATTATTCTTTGGGTGTTGCATTTTTATCTTTAGTTCTACGTGATCCAAAGAACAAGTTCTTGGTGTGATTACTGTTGTAATCCCAACAATGCATAGACATGTTTTTGTAGGAAAACCATCTGGTTCGATGCAGTCATGCGTACTTGTTAGGAAACATCTAGATGATTGAAAAGACGTCCGCTCGGCTAGAGAACAAATGGTTTGTATTTACCATCTTTGTTTGAACCAGTTGCAACTCATAGATCAGTTGTTTTGATTTCAGTTACGACAGGTAAGTGGCCATGTAAAATGCCAAACTTCCAGCCTAAATTATCCTGGGATATGAAACTCAAAATGGGGCTTGGGAATTTGGGGTCAAATTTATTGATTAGCACTCTTCCTAGCAAAAAAAAATTAATCAACTTTGGATGAAAACAAACGATTAATCAATGTTAATCAACAATCACATGTATACAACTGTTCTTGGAGATAGAAAGGAACTTAGGGTGACATGAAGAAGTGGCACAAGAGAGCAAAAAGGTATAACTAAAACTTAAAAAAAAAAAAATCACAAGCATCACAGAAATTCACGATCAGAACTAAATATTGAATAACAAACAGAGGTAGAAATCGAAGAATATCCGGTGGTGTGTTTATCAGAATTGAACCAATTAACTGAGAGTTAGTATCTGAAACTCAAATAAGTAGAGGAAGTAATAACATATTCTCTTGAATACCTCTGTACTTGGTCAAGTTTCCCAACTTCAAGACAACCCACTACAGTTTGCTTTGCTACAGTTTCCACCGTCATCTCAATTTCTAACTATTCTATTTTTCATTTCGAATTGTTTCTTCTTCTCATAACCATTTAACTTTGCGATGAATAAACTCACTAGCCAAGTGTGTGTATATATGCATGATGCTTCCCACCAAAATTACATGTTAGAAAATTCATCTCTATTTAAAAACAAGAATTTGCTGCAACGTGAATTTGTTTTGACTGGTCAAGGACAGCCCAATAAACATGAACGACACAAATTATATGAATTTCTTACTTGATGTTGTTTGAACTCTGAACCTTGCACTCATCTGTCTTAGCCATAGGTCAGATGAATACCTCCAAGAGAACTTTAGCGTGCAGATGTCAATGGACCTAGTCTAAATGTTAATGTTGCTAGTCAATAGAGAAACTTATAACCAGTGAACTATCGCGAGTCAATGAATGGAAGCTTCATAGCAATTTCACAGAGGCTATTTTATATTACAAGGTTACGCACTCTAGCCCAGTCGATGAATGACATTGACACGAGAAGCTTAAAAGTCTAAGAATCCACACAAAAACCAATAATGTGAAATTTAAATATCGATTCAATTCAGTTTCAGATAATTAACCATGAATTCGCTCCCTCGTGTTCTTCTCATTCATCTTCATTTCATGTTCCTTTTAATGATCAACATCTCTGAATTCTCAGTCACCGGTCACGGATGCCATGAGCATGAGCGGAGAGCACTCTTAGACTTCAAATTATCTTTCGGTGACCCTTTGATGGAGTATTCATGGAAGGAGAATATTCCTACTTATTGTTATTATTATGATGATTACTTAGAAAATATATTATAATTAACAAAGTCATTTTCAATTATGAATATTTTAGAAGTATCTAGCAGTATTTGTTTAAGGATTTTATTAGTTTAGAAAGTATCTTTTAAATTAGGTAACAGTTATATTTTAATTAAATAAGACTTAAATGATTATGTGTGGGAGTTATCTATATAAAGAGCTCCATGTTTTATTGTTAATCAGAGTTGAATGAATTGAAAAGAGTTTTAGTTTTCTTGAGTGGCATCTCAGAAAATGTTGAGTTTTAGAATTTAATCGTGTTCCCGCTTCCGCCCTGCATCACCCTTCAAACGGTTTGTCTTCATGGCAAGGAAGAAGCCAAAGTGACAATTGTTGCGACTGGGTTGGAATAACATGTTCCAATGACTCATTCCAGATCATTTCAGTTAACCTGCGAAACTAAGACTATGAGGATTACCTCAATCGTTATTATTATGCATTAGATCAACCAAAGGATACTGCACTCACAGGTAAATTCTCTTCTTCCCTTCTCAACATTACACAACTAGAGTATCTTGATCTCGCCTTCAACGATTTTCAAGAATCACAAATCCCACTTCAGTTTTCTCATCTTGATAAACTCACTCATCTTGATCTCTCTTACTCGAACTTTTCAGCATCAATTTCAACGCAATTCACCAACCTAACGTCTCTACGCCATCTTGATTTATCTTGCACAAGAGAGTTTTTTATTATTCTACCTCATGTCTAGAATTACCATCTTCAAAATGGCTGAGAGGCCTAGAAAATTTGAAGGTGTTGAATTTGAGGGGTATTGATCTGTCTAAGGCAACATCTTCGCAAAAGAATTTTGCTGAACACATATCATATCTTTCCAATCTAAGGCACCTTGACATCTCTTATTGCTCTATGTCTACTAGGATTTTTCCCATCCATGGTTTTCATAATCTTTCTCGTCTGTCCACTGTAAAAATGAGTGACATTCGTAAACTCAGTTCTGAAATACCAGTACAGATGGTGAATTTAACTTCACTTTCTATTCTTGACTTATCTTATTGTGGACTACAAGGTTCGGTTCCTTACCTTCCTCAACTCACAAACCTTGATGTGACTAATAACTGTGATCATCATCCTGGTCTAACTAGGATGTTTAAACACCAATGGCCTAAGCTTGAAACACTATCCATATCAAATACTAATGTAAGTGCATCAATCCTAGACTCGATTTCAAATGCACCATCGTTGGTCAGTCTGTTTGCTTATCATTGTTCAATTCAAGGATCTTTACCTTCTTCGATCCATAATCTCTCTCGGTTGTAGTCTTTAGACCTTTCCAAAAACAACATAACAAGTCATATACATTCCTCAATATTCAATCTAAAATTCCTAAGCAGTCTCGACTTATCTTACAATAAATTACAAGGTTCCTTTGTTGGGATTACAGAAGTAATCACACCAAGAACTTGTCCTTTGGATTAAGTAGAACTAAAGACAAAGATGCAAACACACAACGAAGAATAAACAAAGTAAGAACACAGGGATTTAACGTGGTTCGGCGTACCTACTCCACAAACAACAACGATCAACTCTTATTGATAGAACCAATTACAAGAGACACCAACACCTAGCTTTCTATGTAATAACCAGAAGGTCTATCACTCAATTGTGTATCTAACAGGCTTAATACGATGCCTATATATAGGCTTACATAACTTGGTTAGCAAGGTACAGAGGCGGTGGGATTGGTTTCCTAAGTTACACCACCTTGTACAACTCGGAATCCTAGATATACTAGGAAACTCGCTAACACACACGGCTGCCAGACGAGGCTGCCAGACAAGTCTGCCAGACACGTCTGCAAGATAACTAAGCCTAGAATACTCTAGAAACTTCGACAACTCTAACATTTCTCCACCTTGTTGATAACCTTAACTGAATCTGATTTCTTATACTTACCATCCTCAGCCTTTAGCCTAGGACAATCGATCTTAAAGTGATCAGGCTTATGACAATAATAACACCCATCACTGCCATTCTTCTTTGACTGGTACTTAGACTTAAACTTCTTGTTACCATTCTTCCCCCTCTCAATAAACAGACCTTCAGCTTGAACTTCATCATCACATACTTGTTGCCTTAAAGCTTTTGCTTGTAAAGCAGAAACCACATCATCGAAAGCTAATTTATTGTCACCTTCAGTTTTCCCATTCAACAAGTAATCAACAAAGGTCTCATACGATTGAGGTAAAGAACATAACAACATCATTGACTTATCCGTATCAGAAAACTTGACACCGATATCAGCCAAATCCGAAATAATCTTATTAAAATCGTTAATATATATGATCAACCAACAACTTACCCGAAGCCATCCTAAAGGCATAAAGTCTGCGCTTCAAGTAAAGTTCTGAAGTTAAGTCCTTCTTCAAGTAGAACTTCTCCAATTTATTCCAAAACGTCTTTGCCGAAATCTCACCAGCAAAGTTTTGAGTAATCTCCCTCGACAAACACAACCGAATAGTTGAACATGCCTCCAAATCAAGTTCAAGCCACTTCTCATCCGTCACACCAGTTGGTAACGGTGCTGGCTTGTCCTTGAGCGCCTTAATCTGCTTCATGCTAATAAGAATATCCTTAACATCCGTTTGCCACGATGTGAAATTATTCTTCCCATTGAACTTGATAATATCAAATCCATGCACCTTCGAAAAACCTCCACCAGATTTAGAGCAAGACATCTTTACTTCCAACAATAATCCTCTCCACGCTCACCGCACTACTTGTTGGGATTACAGCAGTAATCACACCAAGAACTTGTCCTTTGGATTAAGTAAAACTAAAGACAAAGATGCAAACACACAACGAAGAATAAGCAAAGCAAGAACACAAGGATTTAACGTGGTTCGGCGTACCTACTCCACAAACAGCAAAGATCAACTCTTATTGATAGAACCAATTACAAGAGACACCAACACCTAGCTCTCTATGTAATAACCAGAAGGTCTATCACTCAATTGTGTATCTAACAGGCTTAATAAGATGCCTATATATAGGCTTACATAACTTGGTTAGCAAGGTACAGAGGCGGTGGGATTGGTTTCCTAAGTTACACCACCTTGTACAACTCGGACTCCTAGCTATACTAGGAAACTCGCTAACACACAAGGCTGCCAGACGAGGCTACCAGACACGGCTGCCAGACGAGGCTGCCAGACACGTCTGCCAGATAACTAAGCCTAGAATACTCTAGAAACTTCGACAACTCTAACATCCTTACCAGAATCAATGTGTAATATATTTCCTCTTAAATCGCTTCATTTAAAAAATAACAACATATCAGGAACCATACCAAGTTGCTTTGCAAAGCACCACAGCCTTATTTCTTTTGACGTTTCCAGTAACTTCATTGGAGGCACTGTTTCATTGATCGATTTCATTAATGAGTTGAACCTATTTTGGCTAGACTTAAGCTCAAATAGGTTGACTGTAGTTATAGATGAACGCTTCCATTTGTACTCTAAACCTCAACTATCGTATTTGGCTTTGCCATCATGCAATTTACAAGGATTATTCCATACTTTCATCTGTAAATTGACCCATCTTGTGTATTTGGGCTTGTCTCAAAACAATCTAGCAGGAATGATCCCTTATTATTGTGTCTTTGAACTTCAAATTTTTTCTTTCAATTTGTCGAGCAACAAACTTCACGGTCCTCTTCCTCTTCCACCTCAAGGTGATTACTATTTTGATTTGTCAAATAATAAATTCAGTGGTGAAATCTCAACGGAAAGTGGAACAAGACTTGCTAGATGGTCTAACGTAAATTTAGCTAGCAATGAACTTTCAGGTCCAATCCCCTTCTCCATATTTTCAAAATTTTCGGTAAGGAGATATGTAAGCATTGGCCTCTCAAACAAAAAAATTCACACACTCCATTCCCTACTCTCTATGTTCAAAAGATTCGGCAACAATTTTTAGAACTATTGACCACTCAAGCAACAAACTATCTGGGATTATACCAACTAGTATAGGGTACTGCATAGACCTTTTCATTCTAAACCTTGGCAACAACAATCTCACGGGAAATGTTCCAAGTGAACTTCAACCAGTGAAAGGATTGCAATATCTTCAACTAAATGACAACAATCTTGATGGTTCAGGATTTGGAAGTTCATCAGTAAGCTTCAGGATTTGGAAGTTCTCAACTTAGCAAATAACCATTTCGGAGGTAGTATACCGACTACACTTGGTTCGATTACTGGTTTACGCATTCTTTCGCTAAGGTCAAACAAGTTCAATGGGTCCATTCCTCAAGAGATTAATCATTTACAAAAACTCCAAATATTAGATTTATCACAGAACAATCTTTCAGGCCATATGCCAAAAGTATCTGGAAAATATTGGAGAGGTTTGATAAACGAGGCCTCTGAGTTCAACTATCCAGATAATATTCAACTGCAAATGGTGATCAAAGGGATCATGATACATTTCGAAAAGTTATACAACTATAGCTCATGAATTGATCTATCTTGCAACATGCTTGCAGGAAACATTCCGATAGAGATAGGTTTGTTGAAAAGACTTGCAACTTTAAATTTGTCTCATAATGATTTCTCGGATGATATCCCTGAGAGCGTAGGACGCATGTCTAGTTTAGGGTCTCTGGATTTAAGTTTCAATAGACTATCTGGAGATATCCCACAATATTTAACATCACTCGACTTTCTTGGAGTTCTAAACTTATCTTACAATGAGTTAAGTGGCAGGATTCCAAGAGGAGATCACTTTGACACATTGGGGGTTGATGGTTGGGCTTACATCGGGAATGATTTGTTGTGTGGAGAACCAACCAAAAAGCTTTGTGACAGTGACCAGATTACTAGCACTGATGATACTAGCCATACCAAGGAAGCCGAAGAAGATCATCCAGAGGATATAAATGAGAGAATAATCTTCTATGGAGTTCTCGCACTGGGGTTTGGAGTTGGATTTTGGGGGATGTTCTTTGTTTTGCTTCTTAAAAGAGGGACATGGTGGTTCCCATACTGGAGATTTATCGATTGTGTTGCATTCAGAATAATTGGCTGTATAGTGTATTCGGGGATAGCAACATATGTGCTAGCTCTTGGTTTTTGCAGTTATAATAGCATGACGTTCATTTTAATGTAATTTCAATGATTCACTTTTCCTAGTTTACAACAATTGATCAAGTTTCTTAATATTATCAGGTCTGCGGTTATCCCTAACCAAAAGCTCAAGTTGTGTCTCTCAATTATGATTATAACCTTCTGAACCCAAATCATCTCTCACAATTATATGATACAGAAATGAAAGGTTAAGATGATAACAATTGCGACCTACTATTTACATTTACATTCTTGCACTTTCTTACATTCTTGCACTTCGTTTTATCATTTAAATTATTTGGTTGTTCTACTAGATTTTTCAGTATAGTTACACTCAAATGGCATAAGCCCAACCCGTTTTATTTCTTTAATTGCTACGGAAAGTTTAATCTTTCGGCATAAATTCTAATGATGCATATAAAAGTTTATAAATAAAATTAATTATCCACCAAAAAATGTCGATTCTAATAGCATATTAGATCTACCCTATTCAAAACTAGTCTCACCAGTTCCCTCCATCATCTCAATCTTCAACTACTGATTTTCATTTTAGGCTGCATCTTCCTATTAGAAAAACTACAATTTTAGAGAACAAGCACAACTTCAATCCAAGTGTATAAGGCTTTGGGATCGATGGCTTAATATATGAAGTGTGATAGTCTAATCTTTATATCATGATGCTGCTCACCAATCTTAATATATGACCCGAGTTCGAAACTCGTAAGCATCGAGGTGGGGGAAATTTTTCTTTATTTCTTTGCCTAGCTACATGTGCTTGTAGGTGCTCCGACTTTCAATATAACCTTTCAAATTAAAAAAATAAAATAAAATAAATCATTAACGGGTTCATTACAATATGCAACATTGACCTGATCAGGCTACAACATTATGGTTTTCGAAATACAATTGGGACCAAAATGATTTTGGCGGAAATGTAAATGTGAAGCACTACTTCGATTTTTTCATTAACCTTAACCTTACAAATGAAAAAGTAATGATTATCAAAGTCACGGTTGTTGATTTCGTCCAGAACTTGACTCGGCCACTACCACCAATCGTAACGGTAGATGACAATTAAGGAGATCCTCTAGAATTAGAAGGTAATGGTTTACCGATGCCCACTCAAACTTTTGTTTTCCATTAAAAACTTTTGTTACATATATGGAGATCAAATACATCAAGAATTCTAAAATAACAAGAACAACATACTTAATGTAATACATAATTTTAATAACCATATGAAAAAAATACGAAATTCTACATATGTGTCTTAGTGGAATCAATTGCTAACTGCTTAACCAATTAAATTAGAAAGGAATTCGAGTGATACAGTGCAAGCTAAATGATGGAAAAAAAATCATATCATAAACTGCCGGATTCCGTCTCAAGCTGATATTGCACTGATTGTTGTTCTACCAAATAGGACTTGTGTAAAATTGATTCAATGTTCTCTCTTTTCTCGTATATAGATCTTCACTGTTCAAAACTAATTTCATCAGTTTTCTCCATCACCTTAGTCTCCAACTGTTTATTTTCATTTTTGGCTGCATCTTCTTGATTACTAAAAACATTACATTATTCTACGGTTTTGTGTAGGCTACAACTTCAAACTAAGTGTACAAGTCTTGGGATTCTTGGTTTAAACTAATTATATTGTGATAGTTCAACCTATATTTCATAATGCTCCTCACCAAACTTACATGTCAGAAAGAAAACCTCATTTCCTTTTGAAACGAGACTTTTGATAGAAGATGAATTCAATCCGTCAGTGGCGCATGTACATCATATGAATTTGTTACATGAACTAAAATGTTGTTTGTAACCTGAACCTTAACCCATAAGCCATTGCCATAGGTCAATTGCTTCCCACCCGGTCCTCATGACTCTTATGTTGCCATGGATCTGGTCAAGTTTCTGGACTAAAACTGCCGGTTCAGATACAACTATGTACAATCGAATATTGTTTCGGAATGAGGATCACCTAATTGGGAGTAAATGACTTCGGCCAAAATCGAATAGCTCCATACTTATTGACATCAGTATCAAACTAAGCCTTGCTCTGGGAGATGTCGACTTGAACTATTAAAGTAAAATAAAATGAAAATGCCAAAAAATGGTTTCATCTCAAGTGGAGTAAAAATTAAACAGTATGTTGATGTGTAACCAATTACATAGCCAAGATAATCTTCTGTAGCAGGTTTTGCGACTCTGAATGAGAAGACAAGTAGCACTTCCGTCACTGTTTTCTAGGCCAACGGGTTATGGTTGTCTTGATTTTTGATTTTCCAGTGTTTTATTGTTAAAAACTCGACGGTGTAAACAATCAACTTTTAATGCGCATTTTATGGTTGATACCCGTAAGACACACAAACAAAGATCCGACTGAATAACAACCAAAGTTAATAGAAGAAAAGAATTTACCTTTTTGTGGATAGATTAGAAGAAACGGAAGATAAATAGCTAAAAAAATATATTCTAAAATTTCACATTATTTTATCAATGTTGAGAGATCAGACCTTTGGTTTCCATCCTGACCGAACAAAGATGCAATCTCAATTTTTAACATAATTAGGCCAACTCCTATGGTATGGATGGTTTTACATCCATATCTTAATGATTATCAGCAACATGTGGATTATCAGCGACGTGTGGGTGTGAGAACCCACTATGGGAAATATCAAAAAACAATCCATCTGGTTTGTGTATAACCGGATAAAAAAAAATTATGTGTAGTTTAAGTAATGGAACAGACTGTTGTATTCACTATAACAATTTATCTAAATAATTCATCTTAATTTAGTTTATGTTTTTGATGTTCGATGTTCAATGTTTTTGATTGTCACCAATTAATCACCATTGATAAAATATTAACATGCACAGTGGATGTTTTTGGACTCTCATCCGGTCATAGAGAAACCAGATGAAGAAAAAACAAAAAAAAAAACCTGTCCGGCCATCTTGTGACCGGATGAGAAAAAAAATCAAAAAAAAAAATATCATCCGGAGACTTCAAGACCGGATTGGGTATCCGATCATTGGGTGTCCGGATGGACTAGTCCACATAAAATACCTCAAATTTGATGCATACCCTCTGGACGTCCACAAGTTTTGGATCAAAACTGGTCCATAGTAGCATTTTTTTTCCACTTCTTTCCATATCTTATGGATCATCACTAAGATGTGGATCCTTTTTTTTCTCCCATTGGAGTTGCCTTTATCAACGATCATGAAAAGTCGGTATTAAACAGTTTTTTTTTTTATAATAGGAAAATAAATTCATTGAAAATCAAATAAATTCAACAAATTATTTTCAAAACAAGAGCTTTTTTAAAAAAAAAAAATCAAAACAAGAGTTTGATTCTCATTAGATTCGGACTCATGAATTAAGAGAGACAAAAGCGAAATCATTTTCATGAATATAACCTTTCATGTTTCAACCTCTAAATATATAAAAGTAGGTATACACTTTATCTGAACTGGGAAGAGTTTTTTTTATTCTAAGTCATTAACAAGAGGAAGATAAGAACTTGTATCCGTATTAAACAGCTACACGATGCTATTGATAATAGCCCTGTAAATTCTTGTGATTCAAAACCAAAATGAACAGTTTCCTCCATCATCTTAGATTTTAACGTTTTTTTTCAATTTTGACTGCTTAATCTTGGCAAAAACATTAGTGTATTTTTGCATATAGACTAGAACTTCAATCTAAGTGTATGTATATATATAGATCTTGGGATCCATGGCTCGGAACCAATATTTGTGATAGTCCAACTTGTATTTTATGATGGTGCTACTGCTCACCAAACTTGCACGTCACAAAAACTCATTTCTTTACTAGACAAGACTTTGCTAGAAGATGAATTGGATTTGACCCGCCATTGCCGATAAGACTATAACTACTATGCTAAAACAAAGTCTAACTAATACTCTTGGAACGTCGACGTTGATACGGTCCCATTCGCTTCCGCGATTCTCCTTTAAAGCCATATAGGTAAGCATTGGACAAACTTTGCAAGTAAAATTGTCGCGGCTGCGCGTATTGGTTCAATTACGGATACACCAACACGTCATAGGATATTTGGATGTCAATGGACCCAGCCTAAATGTTAATGTTGCTAGTCAATGAGAGAAACTTATTATAACTAGTAAACTATCGCGAGTCAATGAATGGAAGCTTCATAGCAATTTCGCAGCGGCAATTTTATATTATTACAAAGGTTACGTACTCTAGCTGAGTCGATGAATGACATTGACACGAGAAAGCTTAAAAGTCCAAGAATCCACACAAGTATCTCAAACCATCGTCAAGTTTGTTAGTGTTACCAGATCTGCTCAAGTTGTGTCACTCGATAATTATGATTATAATTTATAACCTCCTGAACCATAATCATCTCTCACAATTATATGATGCAGGGATGAAAGATTAAGATGATGACTATAATTGGAGATTGTTACTGTATGCAGTAATCTTTGACCCAATTTCATCTCTCAGTTGTTTTGAGAGAAGCAGAGAAATGTACCATGGGAACTTGCTTTCGAAAAGGGTGTTTTGGGAGCAAACAAATTTGGGTTCAGTATTGAGTCTAAGGAAGACTACCATTCATTTGATAGTGGTGGTGGTCAATCAGTGTAGTAGTAGGGTAATTAATAAGCGAACACTGTGATTAACTTTATTACTTACATTTCATTTGTTACTGTACTATTTACTTTATTACTACCATTTCAATTATTTGGTTGTGCCACTAGATTTTGTTACACTCAAATGGCTTAAGCCCAACCAGTTTTTTTTCATTCCTACAGTAACTTTGATCTTTTATCATAAACTAGGGAGTGACCCGTGCCTTTCGGCACGGGCTATTTCACACTGGA
>JAJJMA010009784.1:0-31142 GCA_023529015.1 Papaver nudicaule | reverse complement strand
TAATTTAACAAACCCAACTTTTCGTCTGGAATTCACCTAGGTAATCAAACCGAAACTAAAAATCGTCTGGATTTTTCACAGTTTACCCTATTTTCGGCTAGGTTGGTTGTGACATAATTTAACAAACTCAATTTTTCGTCTGGAAACAATGCATGCAATACAGAACTAATCTAGACGAAAATTTTGGAAACTTAATATTTCGGTTGGATTTCTAGGGTTTAATCCAGACGAAAATCTCATTGAACCCTATTTCTTAATCAATCAATCAAACAATCCACGCATAAAAATTGAGTCATAGACAAAATTAAATAATAAAACTGATTTTCAGGGAGGGACTCATTTTCATCACTTTCATTGGGGAGGAGGTGGTGGCGGCGGCGGTGGCGACGGAGGAGGTGGTGGTGGCGGCCCCATGTGCCGGCAGTAATGGTGGTGAAACATGGGGAGAAATGGAAGGAGGAGATTTAGATTTTGTTTTTGGTTACAAAACTAGGCTTTTATTTTATAGGGTAATTTAGACTTTTCATTATTTTTTGACACCCCTTATAACATCCCCTAGGATAGAAATATTGTTTTCCGGCTTCCCTACTAAATCAGCCGGGCCCCTAAAACAGCCAGTAAATAAAGACCTATTGTGAAACAAGTAGTAGTAACTGGGCAAGAAAGCTTGAGATGTGCATGGGCTTGTTAACCAAACTATGAGACATAAAATAAGATTGCTGTCTAATGTGAAAGACCTAGATAATGTACAACTCATTCATGGTGACAAACAATGATATAATTCTCATAGACAATTGTGTACAACTGATTGCGACTCAATGACCAAACAAATCTTTGTCACCTTCCTAATACTCCCTCTGTCCCACATAGATTGAGCCAGTTCTATTTTGATTTTGTCCCACATAGATTGAGGGGAATTTTGATAAAGTACCCCCGAAAGACAATGTACACTAATAAAGTGCCCCCGAAAGATTGCACTTTTCTAAAGTGCCCCTACCATCCAAAATTCCGTCGAAAGTCTCTTCAGTTAGTCAAAGTCAACAATAGTCAAAAGTCAAGTCAAAAAAACAGGGTCAAATTACAATCGCACCCTTTGTAAACCTAAAAAACCTAAGTTTTCCAAAACTCTTCTCATTTTTATCGAAAGAGAGTAGAGAAAAGGGATGAGAGCGACAGAGAGGCGATTTTAGGGTTTACAAACTTTTTGATTTGATTCAGATTGATCGAAACAAATCAATCAGTTGAGATGAATTCGACTGAAGATAGAAGCAAATCGATGATGGAGAACGAGGGCGTCATGTCCAGGTGAGCACAGCAGACCCTAACCCTAAATTTAGATGTTGAATCCGTACTTGCATGTTGTGATAAAGTTCATTTTTGTTAAATAAAGTGATAAAGGATGACTTTATCGAAGATTCTTATCTGTTTCTCTGATTTCTCCCATTTCTTTATGCTTTTGGAGACGAATCTTCACTGTTCCGATGATTTGTTTACGATTTGTCTGAGCAAAAAGATTCGTTTCTATGATTTGTTTTTGTCTGAACCAAAAGATTCGTTTTTATGATTTGTTTATGCTTTTCGATGATTATAAGTTGGGGTTTACCATTATTTAGGGTTTGGGGGTTTGTATTGTGTCATTAGGTCTGAATTTAAGGAAGGTATGAATGAATGGACTGAGTTTGATTGAGCCTAATATACGTTATTTGCATGTAACAGTGGCAACAAGGTGAAGTTTAGAGACATACCAATGGTGAAATTTAGAGACATTCATTGTTACTGCATTGAGAGTGATGTATCATTTGTTTTCAAACACTTGGAAAGAGATAGAATGAATCTGAGCAGGTTTCAGCAAATGGTACATTGCAGATTGTGCTTAGAAGATGTTGATACTGTTGTTTTGATGTGGTTGTCAAGTTCTGGATTTCCTTTTACAATAAAGCAGGATTCCTCTTTCTTTTGGTTTTGGGACAATGCTGATGTGAAAGATGATGGGTGTATAAAGCTGCTATTGAAGATAGGCATTCCTAGTGACTATGACACTCCAAGGAAGAAAAAGACAGTTTCCAAGTCACCAGTTTCCAAGTCACCAACAGTTAAAAGAAGAAGTCCTAGAATTCAGCTGCAAGCAAAAAAGAATTTGCCAACTGGTGGAAGTGCTAGAAACTTGTGTTGTTCTCTTATATTGTTTGTTTTCTTTTGTTGTTTTCTTATCTGTCTGTTTTTGTGCTAATTAGGTAATGGTCAAATGGGTGTTGAAGATCCAGAATGGTTCAAGAATACCTTAGCTGAGTTCCCATTGCTAAGTAAAGAAGATGAGGATGAGGAGTTGTTCCCTGATGAAGAGGAGGTGGAACCTTTGGATCCAAAACAGATGTTAGTAGGTACTACCTTCCCTGATAAACAAGCATTTGTTAGGCATCTTAAGGGGTATTGTGTATTGAATGAAGGGACATTTAAGGCTGAGAAGAGTGATAATAAAAGACTTAGAGCTTGGTGTACTAATAGGTTCAATGAAAAAGGGGAAGAAGTGTGTAATTGGGTAGTCTATGCATCTAAGCTAAAAGAAGAGTCTACTTTCCAGGTTAAAACTGAAGACCTAACTCATACTTGTAAGGGCACAGTACAAGATAAAAGAAATAGGTGTGCAGACCCTCAGTTTGTATGTGAATCAATCCTTGCTAGGTTAAAGAATACTTCTATGGATGTAATTCCAAGACCAAAACAGATTCAGGATGATTTTGAGTCAGAATTTCTCATAGAAATCCCTTATCACACTGCATGGAAAGCTAGGAATTTGGTTTTGGAGTCACAACATGGTAGTTATGAAGATAGTTTCAAAGATGTACCACAGTTTTGTAAGATGGTGATGAAGTTAAATGATGGTTCTGTGGCAAAGTTTACATATTGTAAACTGGACAATTCATTTGAGACATTAACTATCAGTTTTGAAGGATCTATCAGAGCTTTCTATGAAGGGTGTAGACCATGTATTGGGTTGGATGCTACCCATCTGAATGGTAAATGTGGTGGTGTGTTGATGGCTGCTACAGCATTAGATGGGCAGAATGGTTTAGTCCCATTGGCAATCATGGTCTGCAGACTTGAAACCATTGAGAACTGGACAATCTTTCTCGAAGACATGAAAGATAAATTTGAAGGTCATCCGCAACCATTAACCTTCATTTCAGACAGACAGAAAGGACTACTTGAAGCAGTTCCAGCAGTATTTCCTGGCAGACCTCATAGATATTGTTGGAGGTAATAACTATTACATCTATTATGATTTTTTAGTTTTCTTTTGTTTTGTGATCTAACTTATTTCTGCATTTGTATCTGCAGACATATGTACAAGAATTTCAAGCAGAACTTCAAGGGACAAAAGTTATACAGCTCTTTGTGGAGTGCAGCAAAGTGCTATAAGAAGAAACATTTCTTGGTAAGAACTAATTATTGTGATTTGTGTTATTTGTGTGATTTCTGTGAACTGTGATATGAATTGTGATATGGATTGTGATTTGTGTGATGCAGAAACACATGGCTGAGATTGAAAAAGAGTGTCCTAAAGCTTTCAATTACTTAGACCCTATCAAAGAGTCTTGGTCTAGGTCTTTTTTTGATGACACTAGCAAGTGTGAACACCTAAACAATAACTTCAGTGAGTCCTTTAATGCCATGATAGTGAATATTAGGGACAAACCAATTGTAAAACTTGTACATATGTACAATCAGTTGGTTAGGGGTTTGTTTTACAAGAGGAGAACACAGAGTGCAAAGTGGAGTGACACTGAGTTGGTTCCCACTGCTATGACATTGATAAAGAAGATGATGAAGTTGGTTGGGGCATTTAAGGTGGAACCTTGTATATTGGGAAGCCTGTATGAGGTTGTAAACAAGGGTAGCAAGGCAGTCTTCATTGTGAACTTAGATGAGAACCAGTGCAGCTGTTTGCAGTGGCAGATGAGAGGATTTGTCTGCCAACATGCTGTATGTTGTTTGAAATCTTTCAGACCAGATTGGACCAAGTAAGTGCAACACTAATTGCTTGTTTAAAGTCCCATTGAACCACCTTTATTGAATGCTAACTGTTTCTCCACTTTGCTGTATTGCAGGTACACCTCTCATTACTACACAGTTAAGTGTTACAGGGCCACATATGCACCAGTTGTGTATCCACTTTCTGATAAAATAGACTGGCCAGAGGTACAAAAGAAACATTATTTTATTTTATTTTAGATATTTGTGCAATATTTTAATGATATTGTGATAGGGTTTCATCTTCTTTAGGGTTTCATCTCCTTTTATGATGTTATAGACTTCTTTCATTACTCACACCACTCTTCTTTTGTAGCTGGAGGCGAAGGAAAAAGTTGATATGAAACCTCCTATCAAGACCAGACTTCCAGGAAGGCCTGCAAGGAAGAGGAAAAGAGGATGGGATGAACCACAATACCAAAAAAGGCAGTATAAGTGTAGCTAGTGTGGTTCAGCTGAACACAACAAAGCAAGTTGCAAAGGTGGTGATGTTGGTCAGAATTCTAAAGGTAAGAGACCAAGAACCCAAGTGGATGCTGCTACCTTCACCTTTGTTGATGCACCTGCACCTGCAAAGAAGACTGCATCAAAGAAGAAGAATACCAATGCTCAAGGGGAGACATCTCAAGGGAAGACTGCAAAGAAGAATGCATCTGCATCTGCATCTGTTTCTGCTGGAACTTCAAATCAGCAACAAATGAACCAGGTATTCTCAGGAGTTTTTGGATCTGTTCATCAAACAGTTCACCAGAAATTTACAAATCCAACAGCAAAAAAAATGATTGAAGTTTACTTATGAAATGTATGTTTGCAAGTTTCCTTTCTCTATGAACATCTGTGGTTACTTTAATGGTAGTTGGATCAATGAACAACTGTGTTTTCTGGACATCTTTATCTATGAAATGAACTTGTTTTAGTTGAAATGATGTTTTATATTCAAGCATTTTTGGGTCTGGATGTGTTTTGGATTACTGTATTTACAGGTTGAAGAAATTCAGTTCACTGAGTTAGCTCAGTGAGTCATAGTAAGGGTTTTTTGGTCTTTTTACAGGTGCCACCTAGCAGTTAACAGCATCTAAAGGTCAGTTACCGTTTTCTGAAAAAAACGGTCAACAAAAGGGTATTTTAGAAAAGTTCCAAAAAACGGGGGTACTTTAATTTAGAACATTCAAAGTAGGGGTACTTTATCAAAAATCCCTAGATTGAGCTAGTTCTATTTTGATTTTGTCCCACATAAATTGAGCTAGTTCTATTACATAGGTCATGTTTCTAACCTTACCCTTTTTATTGATTATTGTTATGAAAACTTAGTATGATAAATATTTATAATTTCATAGTCATGTTTATACTCGTTGCGTAGGTGTTTTAAAATGTTTTTTTTTTTTTGACAGAAGAAGGTTATAAATTTATTAAAAAAAAAAGAGAGTTACAGGAAGGAAAGCACTAATCTAGTGCAACACAAGTAGAAAAACAAATCGGCATGCAGGCCGTACAACAAAAAAGTGTAAGCCAACAACAAACACAGCCAATGTATGAGCCAAAGAAAAGCAAACCAAGAAACTGGTTAGGTCCCAAGCTTCTTCTTAATCGAAGTCCGTTTCCCTCTACCCAATTCTTGAGAACTACTCCCTCCGTCTCATTTTAACTGACCGCTTTGACTAAGTCAAAAAAATAAGGAGATCAAATAAATTTCCTATTTCACCCTTATTAAATATAGAGAGAATAAATAAATTTCTATTTTTAAGTGGGAAATAATAAAGAGATAACATATGACTTTATTTTTGAAAACTATAAAAGGTAAAAAAATCTGAATATTATCAAAAAAAGTATATATTCATTAATTTGTTTCCAATTTATCCAGATATTTTTTAAGGGTATATCTGAAAATTTGTTGGAAAAATACAGATATAATTAGAAGCTGGATACATTTGTGAGACAAATGAAAATAGTAATAAGGACAATTAAAATGTGACAGAGGGAGTAGTTGATACATCCTTTCTAGCCTGTTCCATATCCTTCTTCGATTTAGCATACCTATCAACTGAATCCCTGTAGAATACTTTTGCTTCGATTTTAAAATGCTTTTCAATGATATAAAGTTTACAAAGATACGTGTTATAATTTGAGAGATATGTCGTTTCTAAATTTTACTATTATATTATCTATAAGGGTATAATTGGGAAAAACAGTAAAAAGCTAGTCTCTCTTCTCTGCCTTAATAATTGTGCAAATCCCAACTAGCTCAATTTATGTGGGACAGAGGGAGTATTATATTCTTATAGAGCTCAACTTGCAGTTATATTTTCTTCTTGTCTATTGCTTTCTGTATCATCCAAGTTGTGTATTCAAAGTCTATCCAATTGAATAATCTTGAATTTGTTTCGAACAAGTCAAATGACGTATATCTGAAGAAGCTAAATAAGATGGTAACTGAGTAGTCAAGTGATCATCAACGCTTTTTCTGGAAGTAGCACTACCAGAAGTAATTAGCCAATTCTTTGATTAGCTGCAGCTATGTTCTTACAAAGACTCTTACTAATCCAGATGATCTTTTGCTGGTCACTGGTAGCATCAGCGGCTGCTGCATTTGAAGATGTGAAGGAAGGTTGCCAGGCGAAATGTGGTAATATTAGTATACCTTACCCTTTTGGTATAACTGCTAGAGGTGAAAATGATAACCAAGGAGGAGAAGGAGTGTGCTCCATTCAAGGAGTTGGATATGGCTATAATATTAACTGTGATGCTTCCTACGATCCTCCCAAGGCCTTTATGGACATCGGTAACCTGGAAATTGTAGGTATATCAGAAACAGAAATCCACATAAAGGATAACATATCTGCAATATGTTACAATACATCTGGTGGTGTTGTGTTCAATCAAACACCAGTCTTATGGGACTTGTCCTTCTCCCCATTTACATTCTCTAACACAAAGAACAGGTTTTTTGTGGTCGGATGTAACTCGGTCGGGCCTATTACAGGTTCCGATCACAATCTGGAAATGTTCACAAGCCCGTGCGTATCAGTATGTGACAGCAGGGAAGAAGTGAAAGAAGGGAATTGCAATGGCAATGGGTGTTGCCAGAGCATCATCCCAAAGCGGATAACGATGTCAGTCGTAGACATAAAGAGAGGATTTAACACCACATACTTGTCTTTCAGTCCTTGCAGCTATGCTTTCTTGGCTGCATATGAACAATTCACGTTCTATGCGTCAGATCTTCTAGATGAAAGTAAAATACGAGACGTACCTGTTGTTCTTGATGGGGCTATAGGGAATAGGACATGTGAAGAAGCGAATAAAGATCCAGATACTTTTGCTTGTCAGGAGAACAGCTATTGTAGCAATTCACAGAACAATCTTGGCTATCGCTGCACTTGCTTGGAGGGCCACGCAGGGAACCCTTATCTTAGTTCCGGATGCAAAGGTATGAGAGTTTCTTCATTTTTTTTTTTGAGGAGAAAGGTTAAAACTTTGATTAAAAGAAAAAAGAGATACATCAAGAAAATGCACATATCAGTGCAACAAGAAGCTGTGGTATAAACCAAAATCAGCTTCAACAACAAAGAACATCAAAACAAACAAAACCAGCGGAAACTGGAGTCTCCTTAAACTATTTCTTCCATCCTAACTTGTCTATAGAGAGTTTCTTCATAATTGAGTGCTATATATATATTCAACGTACAGAGCTGAATACATTTCTTTGAGGGTTAAAAAGAGAGCTAATCAGTGTAGTGTCTTTTATGCTTGTGAGTGTGACACAACAGATGTGAATGAGTGCGAGGATCAGCACAATAATCCTTGTGTGGGGATCTGCATTAATACCAAAGGGAGCTACAATTGTACTTGTCCAACAGGCAGTTCTGGCGACGGGAGGAAAGACGGGGGAGGCTGCGTGAGCGATATTATCAAGAGAGGAAAATTTCCTATACCTTACCCTTGGTAATATCTACCCAGATAGTTTCATGCTACTGTATAATTACTAGGACTGTGTACTAGTACATACTTCAAATCTTCCATCTTGTTGGGCCGACCGAGCGAAGCGAGGGAGGACCCTATATATGGTGACTTTGTGTCAAATGAATAGTGACTTTTTTTTTCAATTTGACACAAAAAGATTGGATTTCATGTTTACAAGTTTGTGAATATCCGAAAATACCCCTCAAAAAGGACATAGGCGTAATTTTTAAATTTCTTTTCCTTCAGACAGTTTTGTAAATAAACCAAATAACGAAGGGTAATCGCGTAATTATTCTGATAATAAAAAAAGGACACGGAGGTTTGAAATAAGAGAATTGTTGAGGGTATTTTTGTCCAAACAGGTCAAAAATCGACTCAGAGGTCCTGGGGTCGAATCCTGCATCCCTCCAAAAGTTTTAATGTTTTTTTTTTCTTCTTCTTCTCTTTTTTTTCTTCTCGTCTTCTTCCTTTCAGCAGAGAATTCTCATCGATCCCGGTCGGCAGATAATTGAACAAATTGATCATCCAGTAAATCGATCAGAAACACAGTTATACAAACGAAATACATGTTTGAATCTCATGAAAACATCCAGTAAATAGATCAGAAACGATCGATTTCTCCTTCATATTAATGGAAAAAGAAAAGAACAATTATTCTCAATTTAAAAAAATTCAACAGCAAAAACAGTAACCCTCTCCCTGTTTCTCCATTCTGTTTCTATAAGAAATTTCAAGAGAGAGATGTTGAAATCAAAAAGCTCTAACAATGGTGAACTACATCCACATTTAATCTCCACAAAGATCTGTAGAAGATGTAGATTTTCTTTGCTGCCTCTTTGCTTTTTCTGTATTTGACTGAGTGAATTTAGGAAAGATAGATCTAGAGGAGGAAGTAGCTGATGTAGCGTAGGAGGAGATACATCAGCTATATCAGAATTCAAAGATCACTAGGTAATTTAAAAGCAAAAAATTACAAATCTTCGTGTGTTTTTTTTTTTTGAAAATATGATGAAATTTCTCAATATTAATTCAATTCGAGAAAAAGTATTTCAACATACTCTCGACATCTATTTGCTCCATCCAAATGAAAACTTCGTTTTTGACATGACTGTAATTCGTCATCCAATTAGTTTAACCAAGGAGCAACAACTATGATGCTTCTTCCAACTTGATCGAGATCCCTGCAACAACTGGATGTGATTATTTTTCTTCCCTAGGGGTCAACATCAACAATCTTCATTTCCTGTAGCTGTTGCAATATACGGTGATTTTTCAGCACTTATATTTTGTCTTCAATCTATTGATCTTCGCCCCAAATCCATTGTAAAGGAATGCTACTTTGATTGACGATTGTTCAAATAATGATTTTAGTTCATAATTAAATTTATGACATTGGTTTGGTTAACTGATTAGAGATAGAGAAGGCGATAATAATTACGTTTGACTACAAAGAAGGAAGGAGGTCATTACGTGTCGTGCAACGTAGAATTAATGATTTTGCATGTAGTGTATAATTGACACGTCCTTAATCCACTGATTGGTGGGGTTAATAAACGTCTCTCCATATATTTTCTGTTTCTCTTGCATGCATGTACATCAAGAGTAATTAGGTCCACTAATTAGGTCCTTATTTTATTCTAAGTCTTGGAACTGTTGAAGAAAATAAAAGCTACTCTGTGTGATTAAGAAGAGTAATTAGCTTTGGATTATAGGGTGTGATTAAGAAGAGTAATTAGCTTTGGAGTATAGGGTTTAATAGAGGTATATATGGAAACAAATATATAGGAAGTTATCTGCCTATTTAGATTAGGGATTTTTTTCCTCAGCCTTTTTTAGATGGACAGGGGAGTACATTGCAGTTATTATAAAATATAATCCTTATGTTTTTGTAAGCTTTTTGATTGCAAGCATATGTTGAGAAAGTGCAATGTGGCCATTGATATGTAATCTGTTATGTTTTTCATAATTCCATTTTAGTGGTAAATTTTGTTTTGGTAGAAAAAATATCACGGAAAACTGTCGCCTGTCTGCTACCCAAAAAAATTTGTCGTCTACCAAGTGGTCATTGAGACGAATGGTGATTGGTGACATTCCTTAACCTTGTCAAGTAAAACTAGGATTGCTGCCTGTAACTAACTAATAAACAGTGTATTAATTCATCCTTTGCGCGAAAGCGAAGGATTTCTTTGAACCGCTCCTAGTAGAGATGATTTAGCCGTGTTTCGTTTTTCTTTGGTCGGTTCCTCCACAGTGGCAGCGGTCATCTATTAGTT
Source organism: Papaver nudicaule (assembly GCA_023529015.1). NCBI lineage: Eukaryota > Viridiplantae > Streptophyta > Magnoliopsida > Ranunculales > Papaveraceae > Papaver > Papaver nudicaule. Next base: position 20,877 of record JAJJMA010009784.1, on the reverse strand, counting down.
TAAGGTTTGCTTATTGTTTGCTTACATTTTTTTTCTTTTTATTTTGCTTTACAAATTCTTAGTCGGTTTCGTCGATTTTTCGGTCGGACGGCCCACTCCCACCGTGCCAGCGGTCATCTAGTATAAATGAATTAGCTGACCTCCTATTGTTATTGCAGGTATTGGTTTCGTGCTCTTGTTTGTAATTGTTGCAAGCTCCTGGCTGTACTTGATTATAAAGAAAAGAAAGTTAATAAAATTAAAACAAAAATTCTTTAAGCAAAATGGTGGTTTTCTATTAATGCAACAAATATGTTCAAAGGATGGTGGTGCAGATACATCAAAGATTTTTACAGCGGAAGAGCTAAAATTAGCAACAAACAACTATGATAAGAATCTGATCCTCGGACGAGGAGGCTTTGGAACCGTTTACAAGGGAACCTTACCGGGTGACCGTGTAGTGGCCATTAAGAAATCCAAAATGGTTGATCCAAGTCAAATAGAGGAATTTATAAATGAGGTTGTTATCTTAACTCAGATTAATCATCGAAATGTGGTGAAGCTCTTGGGTTGTTGTTTAGAAACTGAAGTTCCCTTGCTTGTTTATGAGTACGTTTGCAATGGTACCTTGTTCCAACACATCCATTCCAATGATGGGGTGTGTTCAATTTCCTTTCAAAGCCGTTTGAGGATTGCCGGAGAGACTGCAAGTGCACTAGCATATTTACACTCAGCAGCATCTATACCCATCATTCACAGAGATGTCAAATCTGCCAACATACTTTTAGATGAAAATTACACCGCTAAAGTTGCAGACTTTGGAGCATCAAGGTTGATTCCACTGGAGCAAACATAATTATCCACAAGAGTACTGGGGACCCAAGGATATCTTGATCCAGAGTACCACTACACAGGCCAACTGACAGAGAAGAGTGATGTTTATAGCTTTGGTGCACTTCTTGTAGAGCTCTTGACGGCAAAAAGCCATTTTCTTCAAACAGACCGGAAGAACAAATAAATCTTGCTGTGTATTTCGTTTCGTTGATGGGGAAAAACAGGTTGTTGGAACTTCTAGAGACTCGAGTAGTACGCGAAGGGACACAAAAACAAGTCACTGCAGTTGCTGAGCTTGCTAAGAGATGCCTTAACTTGACGAGTGAAGAACGGCCAACAATGAGACAAGTAACAGATGAACTAGAAAGTCTCGGGAAGGTAGATGCACATGCTTGGGCTCGCCAACCAAACAATGTAACATTTGCAAGATTACCGTCTGAGCCAAAAGACCTCTATCCTGTGCCCTTTTCCACTGTTTTTGATTCTGAACAGTATAGTTCGGGTATGGATACGACAGATTCAATGAACACCCCCAGATGATATATGTAATTCATTGTCTTGATTTCCTCTTTTATAGCAATACCAAATGTTGTACTCCAATGAGAATACACGCCCTGTTCACAAGTAAATATAGAGAGGGACTGAGAAATCCCAAGTTCTCAACTGACCATTTCTAATTATTTTGACAAGGTCATGCTAAAATATAGAGATGAATCAAACAAGCCATAAACAAGAACTAAGACGCACTTCACTCACAACACAATGTTTAAATTTATTAGATTTTCTACATCCACGGGCGATGATATTGGCTTCCCTGCCTTACCACTGGCTCCAGGACCTTAATATATGGTGGTTTCCTCTGAGATTAAATCTGATAGCAATTTTTTTGAAGAAAACACCAATATATATCAAATAAATCTGCCAACTGTTTTGGCTTCTTTGAAATGGCCGGTCTACTGCTGATCACATTTTTGTTGTGCCTGCACTGCAGGTCTTGTTACTCTTCTGCTAGAATCATAAACAAATTTTATTTAATCATCTAGACAAGGTCAACAGACATGCATATACATATCACATTTAGAGAACAGACAAATGTTTTGTAAGCAACAGTTAACTCCATCATATAATACCAAGCAAATCATTCATCATTTTAGCAAGATTACAATCTTGATTACCTACAATCCAAGAATTACATAACCATTATGATATAGATGGTTTTTATTTAACCATTTCTCTGCAAGTTGGTTGGATGACTGATATCATTTTAAGCATTTACTTGGTCTTGAGGGTGTATCGATTCCTAATAAATGTAACAAGTACATATGTTAGTCACGTACCAGACGTTGTTGTAAGTCCTTCATGTATTACGTATTCAGTCCAAGATTGAGTCAGTCAAGTAGTTGTGTGTTTGTTATAACCGTGTCAGTCTTTATCAGTCCTTCCTCCTTTATTGTAGCTCGACAGCTAGTTTTGTACTCAGTCTTCTTTATTTGTTCTAGTCTTCCTAGTCTTACGTCTAGAATAGTTATCATGTATTGTAACCCTAATTGTATTTGCATATAAATACCATTCAATGAATTGAAGCTCTTCACAGTTGTGAGAGATACAAAACAACTCGTCAAACCATTGTTTTATGGTATAGTAGAGCTAGGTTATTTCCAAGTTTTTTTTTTCTACACTACAATGGGTTCAACTGATGAGATCTCTGGTGAGAAAACCCCTCCACAAAACCCCCACCAAAATCCTAATGGCGGTGAGAACCACAAAGATTCAGGATTATCTCCCTGCAGTCCGTACTACGTCCATCCTGCAGATAATCCAACCTCTGTTTTGTTTACACCAGTCCTTACTCCTGATAACTACTGCACATGGGTAAGAGGTATGAGAAAAGCACTCAGTGCTAAAGCCAAAACAGGCTACATTGATGGCTCCATTCAAAGGCCAACTGATCCTTCAGATCTTGTACTCTGGCAAAGATGTGACGATCTCGTAGGCAGCTGGATCTCCAACTCAGTGGAACCACAGATTCAAAGGAGTATCATGTATTTTGACTCTGCAAAAGACATGTGGGAATACCTCAAAAATCGTTTTGCTACATCTAATGCTCCTAAATTGTATGCTTTGAAACAGACAATAGCTACTCTTAAGCAGGAAGATCAAAGTGTTGCTGTGTACTTCACCCGCCTCAAATCATTATGGGATGAACTCGATTCCTTCAGGCCACATGAGCCATGCATCTGCAAGGCAGGAAAGAACTACATCGACCGTCATGACCAGGACATAGCCATGGAATTTCTGCAGGGCTTGCATGACAGGTTTGCAGCCTTAAGGAGTCAGCTGTTGCTCACAGATCCAATGCCAACTGCTGCAAAAATCTACAACCTTGTCCGTCAAGAAGAAGAGCAGCAAGGAATCAACTCATCAGCTGTAACTCATGTCGATTCTGCTGCACTAAATGTTGCTCGCACTGATTCCAGGAACCAAAGGCCAAATGTTCCAGGAAAGCGTCAAAGGGATTTTTGTGACCATTGCAATAGACATGGTCATAACAAAGCTGTTTGTTGGAAGCTGAATGGGTATCCCAAGGATTTGCCTAAGCCAAGAGGACATGTTCCTACACATCCAACTGTTGCTGCTGTTACTACTCCTGCTGCACCAAACATAACTCCTGAGCAGTATGCACGTCTACTTGCTCTTCTTGATCCAGATAATAAGGACATGGAGATAGCGCACTCTGCCAACTTTGCAGGTACAGTTCTTCACTCTTATTCTGCTATTTGGATAGTTGATAGTGGTGCAACTCATCATATTTGTTCTTCTTTATCACATTTTCTATCTTATTCTTTGACTACAAAGTTGATTGATGTTCAACTACCGGATGGAACACATACATCCGTAAGTCACATTGGGGATGTTCAATTAACACCCACTATCAAGTTACTTGATGTATTTTACATTCCAAGCTTCAAGTTTAACTTAATATCAGTCAGTCAATTGACTAGTACAGCTGATTGCTCTATTAAATTTGAACAAGAGTCTTGTACATTTCAGGACCGTCAAACCCAAAGGGAGATTGGATGGAGTAGGCGGATAGCAGGCCTTTATCATTTTAGTTTTCGTCCATTTGCTTTAGCATGTAATGAAAATAATCCAGTTGATACATGGCATTATCGTCTTGGTCATCCAAGTACAGATTGTTTGAAGTTTTTATCAAGTAATTTCCCTTCCATTTGTTCTGAGTTTCAACACTCATGTAGTATCTGCCCAAGGGCAAAGCAAACACGTCTCAAATTCAATAAAAGTGTTTCTTATTCTTCATATCCATTCCAGTTGATACATGCTGATATATGGGGACCCTTCTCCATTGCATCCAGAAGTGGTGCAAAGTATTTTTTGACAATTGTGGATGATTATTCTAGATGTACATGGGTATACTTGATGCAAAACAAGTCAGAAACTCTCAAGTTCCTTCAGTACTTTTTCAACTTTGTTATTAAACAGTTTGGTCACAAGATTTCCAACATCTCTTCTGGAAACAACTCATTAGTCATTCCACATTTGCAAACCTTTAGATCAGACAATGGATCTGAATTCAAATCAAAGGAATTACAAACATGGTTCAACCAAAATGGCATTCTACACCAAACAAGTTGTGTATATACTCCACAACAAAATGGTGTTGTAGAAAGAAAACATCGCCATCTTTTGAATGTGGCAAGATCATTAAGATTCCAGGCTAATTTGCCTTTGAAATTTTGGGGTGAATGCATACTTACAGCTGCATACTTAATCAATAAGATGCCAACTCCCCTGTTATCTCATAAGACACCACATGAGATGCTTCTAAATACACAACCAGATTATTCAAACCTACGAATTTTTGGTTGTCTGTGCTTTGCAAGAAACACTAAAGTGGCACATAAATTTGATGAACGTGCCAAGCCTGACATCTTCATTGGTTATCCATATGGTCAAAAGGGTTACAAAGTTTTTGACATAGAATCTAAAATAATCTACACATCCAGAGATGTGGTATTTCATGAGAATATATTCCCCTTTAAGGATTCATTCTCACATAAACACACATCAGGTATGCCATCTACAAATGCACCTGATTATGTTCACTATGATTCTATTTTCCATTCTATGGATGATTCATCAATTTCTCTTCCGCAAAATCACTCTGATTCACCAAGCAAAGACTTGGTTTCACAAATTGTATCATTACCAACAACTTCATATGATACAGATAACTTACCTACGTCTACTACATGTGAAAACTTAGACACTAGTGGTAGATCAGCTAGTTTTCCTTAACCACCATCAAACACTTCAAATGGTTCAGATCAACAACATCAGTTAACTAATAGTTCAACAAGTATATCATCCACTCCTTCCTCTGGAATTCAACATGAAACTGAGGAAGTTCCACCAACAAATCCAGTTGAAACTGAAGCAAAAACTAGACCTACTAGGTCAAGAAACTTACCAGCACATTTGAAAGATTATCACTGCACTCTCCCTAAGTGCAACTCAACTTCTCTTTATCCTATGACTAATTATCTGTCTTTTGATAGTTTTACTCCACAACATAAAGCTTTTCTTGCTCAAGTCATACTCACAGAGGAGCCAAGGTCATTTGCTCAAGCAAATGCTTGCCCAAAATGGAGAGCAGCAATGGCCAAAGAAATTATTGCTCTAGAAGCAAACAACACTTGGATTGTAGTCGACTTACCACCTGGTAAGGTAGCAATTGGTTGTAAGTGGGTTTTCAAAATCAAGTTCAAACCAGATGGCACTATTGAACGCTACAAAGCTCGACTGGTGGCAAAAGGATATACTCAACAAGAAGGTATAGACTACTATGATACCTTTGCACCAGTGGCAAAACTTGTCATTGTGCGTTTATTATTAGCTATTGCTGCCATCAAAGGTTGGTCAGTACATCAATTAGATGTAAACAATGCCTTTCTTCAAGGTGATCTTGATGAAGAAATTTACATGAAAATGCCTCCTGGATTAGCTAAGAAGGGAGAAACTAAGGTTTTCAAGCTTCAAAAATCCTTATATGGATGTAGTTGGTAAAATCCCCATAGTAAAGATTTTACCAATACACCCCTATTAAAGATCATCAACACAATACAATATACATATTTACAGTAAACCTCAATCAATATACATATCAGCACTTAAATGTAAACATGAACAGAACTAATGATGAAATCATAAGCATAGCATAACAGACATGTAAGCCAAAACCCTCAAGCATAGATTATTATTAATGGAATCCTTGCATCTCACCTTGCTAAGGATAAACACTCTACAATGACTTCAAGATCCTCACAGAAGATTGAGCTAAGGAGAGTAAGAAAATGACTCTTCCTCTCTATAGATCAAACCCTAGGATTCACTTTTTCCAACCCCTTCAAATATGGGCGTACATTGCCTTATATAGGCGCTTACAAATGGTGGAATACAGCTAATACGTACAAAAAAATCTGACACTATATGTCTTCTTTCTCACCGCCTTACCGCCGTGCTTCTTCGACATCTCAGCGTCTTCTCTTTACAACTTCAGCGTCCTTCCATCACACTGGATAAGATCGATGACTCGGATTCCACTGAGTCAACCATTCAACCTGACAATTCGACCGTTCTACCCAGCATTGAATGCTCAACCAACTTATTCAGCTTTTGTCGAGGCTTTACCGCTGATGCGCTTACGCGGTATACCGCTATTCCAAGTATTTCTTCAGTATCCTTTCGTTATGATTGGTCACCGCTGATAGATGTCGCTGTCACCATACTTCCTCTCTTATGGATGCCCTTCCTAATATAATCTTCTCTTCCATACGTTAATTTGGCCTAAGGCATTTTCTACACCTACAATGGACTTAAGCAGGCCTCTCGTCAATGGTGTGCAAAACTCTCATCTGTTTTACAATCAGAAGGATTCAAGAAATCTCTTTGTGATAACTCTTTGTTCACATATCGACAAGGATCCACTTCGATTTTTGTTCTTGTCTACGTAGATGATATTATCATCACTGGGACAGACGATACTTTTATTCATTCTCTAAAGTCTCGTCTTGCATCCCATTTTTCTATCAAAGACCTTGGCAAGTTACAATACTTCCTAGGCATTGAAGTTTCTAGATCACCTAAGGGTATCTTCATATGTCAAAGGAAATATCTCCTTGACATTCTTAAGGACTCTGGTCTTACAGGAGCAAGAACTGCATCCTTTCCAATGGATGCACATCTTAAGCTATTACCCACAGATGGTAAAGAATTACCAGATCCTAGTGTTTATCGTCGTCTCATTGGTAGGCTACTATATCTGACTGTCACTCGTCCAGATATAACATATGCAGTTAATTACTTAAGTCAATTCATGCAAAATCCTCGTACTGCACATCTTGACGCTGCTCATCGTGTTCTACGATATCTTAAAGGAACTATAGGTAATGGCCTATTTTTATCCTCTTCCAGTGACCTTCAATTGAGAGGGTACACTGATTCAGATTGGGCAGGATGTCCCTTTACTAGACGTTCTACTACAGGCTATTTCGTCACCATTGGCGATAGCCCTATCTCTTGGAAATCCAAGAAACAGCCTACAATTGCACGCTCTTCAGCTGAAGCGGAGTATCGTGCTTTAGCAAACTTAAATGCTGAACTTCAGTGGTTGACCTACTTACTTAAAGATATGGGAATTGATTGTTCTCTACCTATCCTTGTCTCTTGTGATAATCAAGCAGCAATTTATATTGCCCAAAATCCAGTTTTCCATGAACGAACGAAACACATTGAAATAGACTGTTATTTCGTTCGTGAGAAACTATTAAGTGGTTTAATTCTACCCAAACACCTCAAGTCTTCTGACCAGCTTGCAGATTTATTCACAAAGCCATTAGGAGCTCCTCAATTCAATCGTCTGGTGGGCAAGTTGGGCATCCGTTCAAGCACTACAGCTCCAACTTGAGGGGGCCTAATAAATGTAACAAGTACATTTGTTAGTCACGTACCAGACGCTGTTGTAAGTCCTTCATGTATTACGTATTCAGTCCAAGATTGAGTCAGTCAAGTAGTTGTGTGTTTGTTATAACCGTGTCAGTCCTTATCAGTCCTTCCTCCTTTATTGTAGCTCGACAGCTAGTTTTGTACTCAGTCTTCTTTATTTGTTCTAGTCTTCCTAGTCTTACGTCTAGAATAGTTATCATGTATTGTAACCCTAATTGTATTTGCATATAAATACCATTCAATGAATTGAAGCTCTTCACAGTTGTGAGAGATACAAAACAACTCGTCGAACCATTGTTTTAATTCCCTTGAAGTCCATGAATGCAAGTTTCATAATTTTTATTTGGCATTTACTTGGTCATGTGGGTTGCATGGCTTGTCACAAAGTCTCCTGGATGCAATTGGAAAATCCTGTTCGCTATGAAAGAGTCAAATATGTATAGTCCGCAAAGCTAAATAGGATGATATATGTATTAATGTATATGAGATTCCACTTATCCATCAACCATTCCATCTTCTATTCCCTGTACTAGCTAGCTAGCTATCAGAAGCAGTTAAAAATTCCCTACCTTGCTGAAATTATGTTTCTGCGACAAATGTTGTTAATCCAGCTCTCTATCTGGATAATATCAACACCGGCAGTTGCTGCGTTTTTTGAGACAAAGCCAGGTTGCCAAGCAAAATGCGGTAATGTTAGTATTCCTTACCCTTTTGGTATAACTGACGGAGGTAAGGGTGAAGGTGCAGCAGGTTGCTCCATAAATGGATTTGGGTTTGGATACAGCATCAACTGTAATACATCTTACGACCCTCCGAGGCCATTTATTGGCACAGGTCCCTTTGAAATATTGAGTATATCAGAAAATGAAATCTGCACAAAGAACGAGACATCAGTATTATGTTACAATATGTCAGGTGATATTGTGTTGAATCAACCAGTGGTCACAAGGGATTTTTTTTCTACCCCGTTTACGTTCTCCAACACAAAGAACAGGTTCTTTGTTGTTGGGTGCAGGTCTGGTGGGTTTATTCAGGTTTTTTGATGAACAATATCAGGTAACTCAAACAAGCCACTGTGTATCAAATTGTGACACCAGGGAAGATGTGAATGAAGGGTTATGCAATGGCAATGGGTGTTGCCAGATTGCCATTTCGAAGGGGATACAGATATCTAAAACAGGGTTGGTAAGAAGTAACACCACCTATTTGTCTTTCAATCCTTGCAGTTACGCTTTCCTGGCTGATTATGAGCAGTTTACCTTCAGTGCATCTGATCTTCTGGGTGATCAGAGTAAAGTAAGAGACATACCTTTCGTTCTCGATTGGGCTTTAGGGAATAAGACCTGTGAAGAAGCACAAAAAGATTCAGCCACTTATGCTTGCCAGGAGAACGCCTACTGTAACAATTCAGACAACGGTCTGGGGTATCGGTGTATTTGCCTTGAAGGTTACAAAGGCAACCCCTATCTCAAACCTGGATGCCAAGGTATGTATGTGTGTTGGCATGATTTGATAATTCATAGAAATAAAAACCTTGATTTGCAGAAGAGCTAATAAGTGTCATGTTTATGTGCTCAACAGACGTGGATGAGTGCGAGGATCAAAACAATAATCCTTGTGAGGGGATATGCATCAACACGAATGGCGGCTACAATTGTACTTGTCCAACGGGCAGTTCAGGCGACGGGAGGAAGGACGGGCGAGGTTGCACTGTCAATCTTGTCAAAAGAGAGAACTTTCCAATTCTAAGAGTTACTCTTGGTACTATCTCCTCTGTCGAATAGTTTGTTCTTTCTTATTCAGTCTTATACATGTGAAATGAACTTAGTTAGAATTTTTCATATTGCGAATGCAGGAATTGGTTTTGGGCTGTTGTTTCTAATTGCTGCAAGTTTTTGGTTATACTTTATCATAAAGAAAAGAAAGTCAATCAAACTGAAAGAGAAGTTCTTTCAGCAAAATGGGGGGGAGCTATTAAAACAACAATTGTCATCACGTGAAGGGGGTGTCGAGAATTCAAAGATTTTTACGGCAGAAGAGCTAAAAGTAGCAACCAACAACTATGATGACAAACTGGTCCTCGGACGGGGAGGCTTTGGAACTGTCTATAAGGGAACCTTAGCAGGTGATCGTGTAGTGGCCATTAAGAAATCCAAAATGGTTGATCCAAGTCAGATAGAGGAATTTATAAATCAGGTTGTTATCTTAACTCAGATTAATCATCGAAACGTGGTGAAGTTCTTGGGGTGCTGTTTAGAAACTAAAGTTCCCTTGCTTGTTTATGAGTATGTTCCAAACGGCACACTTTTCGAACACATCCACTCCAGCGGTGGGACGACTTCCGTTTCCTGGGAAAGCCGTTTGAGAATTGCTGTCGAAACTGCAGGTGCACTTGCATATTTGCACTCCGCAGCTTCTACACCCATCATTCACAGAGATGTTAAGTCTGCCAACATACTTTTAGATGAAAAATACACGGCAAAAGTTGCAGACTTTGGAGCATCAAGGTTAATTCCTTTGGAGCAAACAGAATTGGCTACTCGAGTACTAGGGACTGTTGGGTATCTGGATCCGGATTACTTCGCTACAGGTCAACTGACAGAAAAGAGTGATGTTTATAGCTTTGGTGTTCTTCTTGTTGAGCTCCTGACAGCTAAAAAGGCGATTTTATCCAACAGTGCCGACGAAATATCAAGTCTTGCCATGTATTTTATTTCGTTGATGGAAGAAGACAATTTGTTCCAACTTCTTGAGGCTCGAGTAGTAAATGAGGGGACACCAGAACAAGTTCTTGCAGTTGCCGAGCTCGCAAAAAGATGCCTTAACTCAAAGGGTGAGCAAAGGCCAACTATGGGACAGGTAACAAAAGAGCTAGAAACTCTGAGAGGGGTTGAGACACACGCATCCTGGGTTAGCGTACCACCATCTGAGCCACAAGACCTCTATCCTTTACCAATGGTCTCTTCCACCTTGTTTGAATCTGAACATTATAGTTTGGGCGAAAGTACGATAGCCTTAATGAATGCCCCAAGATGATTGTTCAAATCCATGGATATTGATTGGTTGTATAACAAGCAGAATGTCCCAGCGAACTGGTGTGCAAATGTATTAGTCATCTTTAGGATTCTAGGAAGTCTCAAACCACCTTTTCAAGTAATATTATCCTTTTTTTTCTTTCTTTTTTCTGCTCATCTATGAAAATGCATATGTAATGTTTGATTACATTTTACACTGTAAACACTTAACACCAAAATGACGCAAAATTCAGGCTCAATGCCGGAAAAAAATACTACTTATTTGGGTTGGAGTGACATCCTGTCAACCCTTGCAACCTCCCGAGGCAGCACAACCACCAAGGTTGGCCTCAATGGTTCGAGCCCCGATCCAAAACTACCGATCCTGCGAATAGGTAGATTTCATTTCAAAATCCCATTGATGGGTCTTAAAAAGCCTGGGACACTGGGGCATACCCCAAATTTACTAAAAAGCCAGGCTACCCAAGCGTAAAAAAGGCTAACCCTTACCCTAAAAGACAAATATACCCTCTTTCTAATTAAGTTACCCATTAACATTAAACTGATTACTACCTAAGCCACCAACTAACACTAAGCTAATTACACTAACAGAAAAGGATTAATATACCCTAACCAATTACCCCATATTTTTTGAATTTCTTATATTCGGTAGCTCGAGTTACATTCGGTAGCTCGAGTTATATTCAGTAGCTCAGACTAGTTTTTTAGCTACCGAATATACCTGATTCTGGGTACAGAAACTTGACCAATTTTTTGATGGTTTCGGCGGCTTTAAAAAGCTACCGAATGTAGCTTATTAGGTACCTCGGGTATAAAATATAGCTACCGAGTGAACCTAGCGAGAGTCGAACATGCATCTTCTGACATGAAGTCAGTTGTGCTACCATTGCACCACAGATTCTCATATCTCTTTCAAATGACAATGATTGTCTCATGCAAAATCTCCAACTAACCAGCTCAGACTACAAAAACATCAGTTTATGTAGGCTAACACGCAACAAAAAATTAGAACAGAGACGATGAAATTTAACACAAAACTTGGTCCTACTCATACTATAAGTATTTACACACAATAAAATTCAGCAACTACAGAAAAAATGAATGTCGTAGTGCAGTAAAGATGGAGCCAAATCAGATCTTACGAATTACAGTTCAAAGGTACTGAACTAAAATAAAAGAAAGGCAAACTTATAGAACATAATCTAATATAACCAAAAAGTCTAACAAGTGGATCACTAGTACACAAATGAGCATTTAAGACGGTTTTTTCATGGAGCCATGTGACGGTTTTTGAATCAAGTGGCGATATGACATCCAATAAACACGTCTGGGTGAATGTAGTGTCTGTATTCCCCCTTTATACGACGGTTTTGATTGCTTACAGGATCCTTGGCAAGGATTGAGCTATCAACCGTCGCAACTACTGACCACATTGTCACTCTCCTATGTGTTTGTCAAAGTCAGTGTCGAATGACTGTTGAATAACAACGTGAAAGCAATTCCATAAATTCTTCAAGTGTCCATTTGCTCAGATATAACTACGTTGTTGATTCAGTAGCCTTCGGGAATCATAAAGGCACGTTGAGCTTGTGTTTGTCATTGTCAGTGTCGATCTACCAGTAGATAGCAACGTCAAGATGTTCGATAATTTATATGCGTGTCCACTGTGGGAGTTTTCAATTGACACTTACCAACTAGAGATTTCCTTGAGTGTCCATAGACAGCTCAATAGCCATACCAGGACAATAAGATGTAAGGTGCCAAAATATGGGTAGATTGCCACTTGAAGAAATAATTGTTTGCTCAGCGTGTCGGTTTTCATTCGACACTCTCCAATTCGAGATTATTGTTGGGTGTCCACAGCCGGCATCTGTAGCTACTCCGGGACAAAAATGATGAAAAGTGCCAAAATATGGGTTAGTAGACACTTGAAGAAATCAATTTTTACTCTGCGTGTCCAATGTGGAGGTTTCAGTTCGACACTCACCAATTCTACATACTTGTTGGTGTCCATAGCTAGCATCTATAGCCACTCGAGGACAATAAGAGTTGAGCTGCCTAAATATGGTTATATTGCCACGCGATCTATCTTATCTAAGGGTACGTGACAAACAAAATGGACGGACCTCTGAACCGGGTCAGGGGCCCATGTCCGCGAGCTAATATTTAGGTGCATGAACCAGGCTCGAGCATCCGGGTAAGCCCTCTAGTCCATAAGATCGTTTAGAACTTACACAGCAACGATGGGCTTAATTTAGGTTACAGCCCAAGATAAATCTGATCAGGCCTAGGATCTGTCACAGACGTATTTTGCAGTTGGGCTTAACCTACACATTAACCAGAGTCATCAGACCAATATGAGCGCGTTTGTCATGGAACTATCATCTTCTGCAATGTTGTATTCTTTTCCGAAGGGGTACATGCATTTCACTTAACAGACGTGTATATTGGTTGCGTCCATTGAATGTCTATATAAAGTTCAAGACATTCTAAGTGCCCCTATATAACTATGTTGTGATGGAAAAACGCATCTCTTGAAATTCCGTTACATTTTGGTAGAAAATGAGGAGTCTTGAACAGACGTGTATATTGGATGTCTATATAAGTTCAGTATTCAAACGTATTTTGCAGTTGAGCTTAACTATACTTTTTTATTCCTAAGCCAATCAGTTTGGATAACTTATGTACATATTAACTTACACATTGACCAGAAGAATCAAATCAAGATTTAAGCCCAGGGTTATCCTTACCATCGAGGAGACTTTTCGATGATATTCTTAACTATCCCAATCCCTCTATTCAACCCTAACAGCAATGGATAATTTGCATTAAAGCTCAACTATTTTAAAATGATACTAACAAAGTGATATAATAGCAGGGCTAAATCCTGCTGAAGCTACATACTCCGTATATTAAAGTTTAGAGTTTCTTCTTTACAAAATGAGAAGAGACTACATATATAAAAGAAGAGACTGAAAACCATAAAAGAGTATACCCAAAATACTTGCACCATTCACTTACGCCGAATACATATATACCCAAAAAGTTTAAACTCAAAAAGTTTCCCACATATGATGACAGTGTGTGCGTACCCCAAGAAAAAAACGAAGGGGAAATCTATAGATCGGTATCATACTCATCGTCGGATGTATAAGGCAATTCCATGCCCCGCCATAGTTTATATTCTCCGTCGTAATTCTTAGCAGGGCCGATTGGAGTTAGGTTCCCCGGGAAAGCAACTCGACCACCTTTGGCGCTTAGGCCATCTTTAACGCTATGCAGTGCTTCCTGCGACAAGCGTAGCAACATTGGCCTTAACCCTCTTCTTGGGGGTCGGGTCTGGAGAAAACCAAACTGTCTTAGGACAAGGGCTGGGACATAGTAAGTTAGTTTCTTGAGAGATGGAAGCACAACATAGGAGGTTTCTTCTTTAGTAGACCAGATCAGGGGCTCGAAATTCCAGTGCGGAATTCTCCAAACGATGAACTTTGCACGAACTGATCCGCTCTTCCAATGCCCAGCATTTATGGCAACCAGAATGTTTCCAATTGCCCATCTCCTGACGTCTCTGACAGATATAACAACATCCACGCCGTAGCAATGCATGTAACGTTCATAAAATTTTGAAAGAGGACCAGGTTGCATGGGCTCGTCGAATTCCAGAAAATTCATGTGCTCCAGTGCCCATACCTGCAATAAATATTTAAATTGTAGCGGAAACAATACGACAACATTTGAGAATAAAAGATGGTAATAAAAAACTAAAACGTACCGCAAATAACGTTGGACAACTGAGATAACCCCTGCTTTGAAATTTATCCAGGGGCACAAGCAGTTGTCCTAGAACAAGTGGTACAATGGACAGACCATTGAGAGCTTGAATCAATATTGGCACAACTGCCAATGGACACATTCCACAACCATTGCTGAAGAGGAATTGTCCGGTAAAAGCCAGCACAAAAGCTCTACCCCTAACGATGGGATTAGGGTGATCACGCAAGTCCTCACAAATCCAACGCACATTTAATTTCGAGTCTTTTATCAGCTCCATGGCGTCATCTTCAGATATACAGAGGAACTTGGCTAAGTCTCTGGGAACTATAAGGGGTTCAATAGGCGGTAGGACTATTTTATTCTTCAGTTTATGATCAAAGAAGAACAAAAATTCTTCAACGACTGGACAGAAATCACAATCATTGATTCGGAGCACCCGTATTTCTTTCCTCCAGAACCCTGCAAGGTAATTAGGAATAGATTCTGGAATCTCTATTTTGGCCAAATGAACTATCTTCTCAAGACCAAACTCCTTTACAATTTTCCAGTCCGAGAGTGGTAAATGCCATAGCCAGTCACAAACTAGCGTCGCCGCCATTGTGAACTACTGCAGGCAACAAATGCAAGACTATGAGGTTAATTTGCAGAATCCTGTGTAATGTACAGGGGATTTCAAATTTATGTATGTGTCTGAATTAGTGACATGCAACTATGTCTGAATCAGAATTACGACATGCTGATTAGTCCAAGGCTTTCAAATCTGATTGAATGCGACATGCAACTGATTAAAAGGCACAATATCCTTTTCGTATATGTTACGCCATCCACCGCTATGTGAAAATGTAATCCACAGTTCCCAACTCTTCGTATCTATTATACATAGCAGAGTTTGCAAGATTCAATAGCACCAAAACTGTGTGGTGTTCAGTCAGGAATATTAATTGAAGTTCAAATGTCTCAATTCGAACAATGGATTTCTAAGAACTAACTGTGGGCGTTTCTGACATGCACCAAATTGGTACAATGCTTTCAGCTGCGATAAAAATCGTTTGCCACATGCAGCCAATTAAAAAGAGCAACATAAGATTCTTGCAGCTTCAGACTAGTTAAAAAAAATCCATGAAATTGTGATGGTAAAATCATGAAACCATTTTTGGAAGCTTCTTAACAAAAGTGAAGTATCAAAAGCATGAAACCAAACAAAAATCGAAAGATATTCCGCCAGTTACCATACCAAGGAAAAAAAAGGCTAATAAAGTAGCAAATCCATACTACCATAACTAATTTAATCGTCAAAAACCTTCAACTATTTTTGCATGTATGTCTAATAGCTATTTGTGGCCTTATGAACAAATATGGTGGCATAATATCAGTTAGAGTAGATGGATGAGGCAGTTTTTCTCACCTTGAAACCGAGATTTCTCTTTTAGAAATCACTAAGCGCAAATCCGAAGGACAATTGGCAGGATGATGATATAAATATTGATGTCGATTGCCTGCTTTGCGATGATCGTAGCTGCTTTTGGTGAAAGATTCATAGATAGATTTTCATTTTCAGGGAATACCAAAGGTCTGCGTTTAAAAAAATAAAGCTACAAAGATTTGGTTTTAGGGGATAATACCAAAGGTCTGGGCTTTAAAAAATAGTTTCACATTTTTTAAGAAAGTTAATTAGTAGACCGCACCTCAAGTGCATGTAGAGAAAATTGCAGCATGCTAGATTTATGCGTATCTATTCTCCACAAATTGCGTTGACTATGATGGTGCGGTGGTGTTTGACCACTAATTATGGAATGTAAAAGATACACCAGATCAATGAAATCAAATATGATTCCATTTCAACGGTGATTGTGCGTGTTTATCATTTTTTCTTCCTTCTTCTAATATCAAAAAGTTTGTTTATTTGGGAAGGGTTATCACATCACCCAACCTTTCATCATTAGTACTCGTTTCTCCATACACTCAATTGTTTTGTAGTCTTATGATGTAACCGCTTCTCCATGCATACACTCAATTGTTTTGTAGTCTTCTCTTGTCTCCTGTCATATATATAGAGACTTTTCATGTCAAACGATTCATGTCAGATATAATAACTGAACTCCATAACTAACACTAGTATTTAAAGCAACCAGCACCTTGGTGTCCAACCAGCACCTTCGAGTATTAAAGCAAACACCCATTACAAAACAGTTCCAACCGACGACTTCTTCTTCTTCTCCATTGAGAGCATTTTCAGATATCTAAACTAGAAAAAAGAAATGGCATACTGTCACGAATATGCAACAAAGGAATGGCACGCACGGTTCAGTAGAATGTTAATCGGGAAATTCACCGACGAAGACTTCACCATTTCTCCTGCATTGATGAAACAACACATGTGTCAGACGTACAACTTTGCGGCGGAAAATTTTGAAGTTCGATTTTATCATCCCCCGGGAAGCAGGAAGAATTACTACGTCTTTTATTTCTCAAACCACAATCTATGGTTACAGATGATGCGGCAGCTGCCACGACCCACTCAAATTCAGGAAGAACCTTTCTGGATCAAGGATTTTTGGTGGGGAAGAGATATCTTCGGCATGGATTGGACTACACCACCACAGCACTAAGGATTATTTGATCTTGGTGTTTATTTCATTAACTGTTAGTCTCTTCTTGCTTAGTAAATTTCGACTTTATTCTTGTTTGAGGGATAGACATGTCCTTTAGAGGCTTTTCCCGCTTTTTCTTTTGTAACCCTTTGGTCAATTATAGTAGAACCAGATTACAACTGTGTTATTACAGCATCCAGTTATTCAAAATTGTATTGAGATCAATGCCCTTGAAAATTTCATTCCCCGCACACCAATTGTGTACCAACATTTTGACACTGATTCTGATTGCCTCTACAACTTCCCATGAACCTTAAGGTGTGTACCAAACGTCTGAAAATCTCAAGGAAGGCTGAAATTTGGGATTGAGGCATTTGAGAGACTATTACCATCTCCCACTAACTGGAATTTGCTCACAACTTCAAGTTTCTAATTGATTTTTGCAGTCTGTAAAATTTAGGACCGATTCAAACCACCTATATGTGAGAAGAAAGCGATTCATACAACGAAGCAATGAAATTCCGAACTCCACAATATCAAATAAAGGTCGACAAACATTACAAACAGACAATCATAGAACAGAAGAGAATACTGGAATCAGAAAAGAGGTACACACTGATACAAGAGAGCATGGAAAACAAAAAAGAAACACAGGAAATTAATTTGCCATTAAAGAGCTCAACCAAGTGCGGAATTTGGCGAAGATAGAAGAACGCAACTGTTGGATTTTTGTAGTAGCTTTACCCCCTTGATTCATCAGACAACACTTAGTCTCCAAAGGTCAAGCATATCCAATTTGTTAGCTGCAAACTCGGTAAACTCCTGGAGTTCATCTGCCGTAAAATCTTCAACATATTTTTTTCCAATATCTAGATCAGTATCTTCACGACATAACTCCGCCCAACATAAATTCTTCCCAGCATCAGAAACCTGCTTGTCCTCCTTGCGGATGCCATTCGCATGATCAATCAATTCATGTAGATCATCTTTTGACAGTTTATCAACAATTTCCTGATCTGGTGCTTGTTCTGTTCTAGCTCTTTCACTTGCACTAATATCACCGTCGACCCATTCAGGCACATGATATGGATTCCTGGCAACTGGTACACCATTACACTCATGATCTTCGTCCCACCATCTTGGCTTATTGGACCTAGAAGAAGAAAAAGGCAACCAAGTTCCATCCAAACCTTGCTTGTACATCTGACCATTGTTTTCGATCACATGCTTTCTGATGATTGCCCTGCAAGGATTATTAACATATTCTGCCCTGCAAGGATTATTAACAAAATCTGGATTAAGCTTGGGATTGTTCATCTTAAATGAAGAAAAGGAGGGGAAGAAAATATACTTTTACTTGACTGAGGAATTGAAAATGAACAAAATAAAACAATTTACTGAGGATTTTAAACAATCTGACCTTTGGTTTACCCCCAACCCAGCAGTAAATGTTTCCACCTGCCTAATAAGTAACCCATATTCTCAAAGCAACCACCCCCATCTGTATCAAAATAAAATAAAATAAAAAAGCAACCACCCCCATCAAATCAAATTAAAACCCAACTAAACTCTTTCACAGGTTACACACCTTTCAATGGTTATCCCTTGGCTTACCCTAACCCAGCAGTTAATGTTTCAATTAGCCTCCCAACCACACCAACACCACTCTTCAATACCCCAACCACAGGGAACCATTGCCAAAATCTGAAAACAACCCACCCTGGTCCATGATTTTACCAACAAAAGAGATTTGCAAAAATCCAAAAAACTAAGCCCTGCAATTATTGGAGAATTCCCCTTTTTCATTGCGTAGAAGGCAACATATAAAATTGCGGCTGGTAAAGTATACATAAACAAAACCGTGACTCAACGAGGATTCAAGTTCACAAATGTCACTAGCTTAAGCAATAGTCAAGTGGTAGGCTGAATAAGCATGCATGGACTCAATCGACAATCATGCATGGACTAACTACCTAAACATCAAAAAGGCGCACTCAGTTTCGCCAGTCCTCGGCTTCTACTTCTTCATTACCAGCGGGTGATAACAAGAAAAGAAGAAGAAGAAGAAGACTGCCAGACTGAGAACAACAATTATCTGTTGCACTATCATTACCTAAAGTATAATGCAAAACTCAATTGATTCTTAGTGGTAGGGTTGTCGAGGCCCTGGCTTATTGAGTTAAGACCATCTGCAAATTCACACCATATACTTATCTAAATTAAACTGAACCCTTTATCCATTTAAGTACCACAAACAATACTAACATCATTTGTATGACAGAAACCTAAGTTTTATCATAAATCAGAAAACCCTTTACACAAAAACCTGAATTTTATCATATTTCAGAAAACCCTTTACACAAAAACCTAAACTTCATCATAAATCAGAAAACCCTAAAAGAAAATCCAAATTCAAATACATATTGAAGTTTTTAACCAAAACAACACAAGAACAAGGGGACAGATTCCACAAATGAAGTATCGAATTGGAAGGCTCTGGAACGCTCATTATGTTGTTCATGTAAAGCAATGATGTTTACCAATTCTAATCTAAGTTCGAGTTAAATAAGGCAAATTGATTGAGACGAGACACAAGTTTATAAAAAAAATGAAAGTTCCGATCATTCTCATCTTGAAATTTACTAATCGACAAGAATTACGAAAAATCCTCCGAAGATCTCTATTTTTATTGTGAGTTTGCATGAAATGGAGAACTACCTGCACTTGGACACTACAATATCAATAAGTTCTTCGAGCTGCTGCTCCATGTGTTCTAGCTGAAAAAAGAGAAACACCTAATTTCAGCTAGGCTACAACTCTTATTCTTTAATATCGCATGAAACACCTAAAAAAGATAACATGGATCATAACCACAAAGATATACTCCCTCCGTTCCAATTTAGTTGCTATAATAGGGTTTCCACAAATATTAAGGAGTGGAGAGAGGTATGTATTTTTTCCCATCCATACCCTTGATAAAAGTCTTCAAACATATCTCTCTCCACTCCTTAATATTTGTGGAAAACCCTATTAAAAGAAAGCTTATATTTCCAAGATAAAATGGAAGGGTGTAGTTGGAAATTGTGGGGAAAAATATCAATTATGGCAAGTATTTTGGGACATAAAAATAACCCTAATATAGCATGTAAAGTGGAACGGAGGGAGTATATTCTAAAAGTTTTACGTTGGAATGATCTTCACAACAAAACTGCTCAGGATCAGAACATTACCTGTTTAGCCAATTCATCATTATGTTTATACAAGGCTGCTTTAGCTTGCAATCCACCATCCTCTAGAAGGAAAAGTAAATCCTCATTCACCTGTTAAAAATGTAAGGCTGGGGCCATTAGTAGATTAATTTGTATACGCTTCTTAGCAAGCGTAAACTTCTTTGGTTTGTTGTGAATGGTAAAGTTGACGGATGGGATGATCCTCGTTTCCCTACTGTGCAAGGAATAGTACGTCGAGGTTTGAAAATCGAGGCATTGATTCAAATATACAGTATGGCTCTAGAGGATGTTGGAATTTTATTTTTATTAAGTAGACAAATGGCTTCTAAATACAAATGTATTCGATACTGGGTTTGTTATCACCTCCAACAATAACTATAGAAGGTCTTATTTTAACAATACTTTGGACAC
>JAJJMA010009777.1:0-15128 GCA_023529015.1 Papaver nudicaule | reverse complement strand
TCACGAAAATTCTTTCAATTTATGGAAGATGTAGTTGTTAAGATCTGGTTAGCACAAAAAATCCGAAGAAAAACGACCTATAATCGATCGATTTCAAGAAAAAAAAAATTAAAAAAAAAAAACTCAAATTGATGACAACAAAGAGGACGGACAATATACACTAGATGACCGTTGCCACGGTGGGGGGCCGACAAAGAAACAACCCGCACGCATCACCTCCCATTGTCTAACATATTTTTGAGTGTCGGTTATGTGTTTTCCATGACCTAATGCAAGATCATTTTTCGTATGCCCAATGTTATTTCGCTCCGGTTATCATTAGATACATTTCATAAAGAAGAGTATGCCCGATGACCAATGTTACTACGCTGTAGTTATCACTAAATACATTTCATAAAGAAAAGAGTATAGTTTGACGGTCGGACCATGTTCCACGTATTAATACCAAACCCGAAACACCTGCTACAGTGTGTCTCACCTCCAAAACAGTCAAAGCATGCTCACCAGGTGTCCACAAAAGAAAAAACTCTAGGGTAACTTTGGGCATCACTTTCTTTAACATTTCACAGTCCTCTTCCGGAATGGAGATCTGCAAGACTGCAACTCAAAAGCTACCACCACACCACTGATACTCACAAAAATTCCAAAGTATACACACAATAAGTCGTTTTTTTCCTTCCAAATTCTCACAAAAGCTACACCAATTAAGTCGATTAAACACATCGTTGACAAAAAAAAATAGTGCAGGTTTATGGAGCCAGGAATGACGAGGTAATTGATGTGTAGAGAAATGGGTCTCTTTTATTTACCATGAACAGAATGAATGAAAAGGTTTGAATATATTCACATAGAACAAGAGAAATTATGTATCATGGTTTGGTAATGAGAATCGAATTAACCAGGTTAAATGCAAATGGAATTGGAGAATTGCAAGCATCAATGGGGGAGCATAATCAAAAAAAGGTAGTACCAGAGATTTTGAAGGTGATGATTTGGTCTGATTCAACCATTGTTCTCAGTTAACGGGTCAGGCCATGTTAACGGTTCGAAAATCCAAACCCGAACCAACGATCCGTCTTCTCTACCCGGGATTCTGTTTTTCTGACGGAAGAACTTCTGTTTTTTTTTCTTTCTTTTATCGATCATCAACTCAAATTTTGACGAATTTTTCATTCAAATGATAATGATTACGGTATGAATCATTTATTACTTCACTGATAAAAGTGGGTTCCAAATCATTTAAGTTACAATGGTCTCAGTTATCCAATATCATTGATTTAGGAAAATCTGGAAAAACAAAAAATATGATTGTAGTTTCTTGATTGATCGATTCCGATCGAATCGATGGATTTTTTGATGATCTTTAAACAGGGAATTTGTTTGTATGATCGTACTTGATGGAAATCTGTAAACAATTCGTTTAATTATCTTAATTTGAAGCTTAATTTCAAGAAATTGTAAGAACAAAAAAACTGATTTCTATTTCTCAGGACATAAAACGTAACGGACATGAGTGACAATTTTCATCACATAGAGGCCTCCCAAAGGTCGGCCAAAAAACCACTCCCATAGAGGACTCCCTCCCTCCGGTCGGTCGTCCAACAAGATTAAGTGGCATAATGTAAATTATCACCGATGGTTACGAGATTAAGTTTTGAATTTATTAGATAAAGATAGTCTATTCAAAAGGTTTCCATGTTCACTCAACTTGATTACTTTCTTATCTCCCCAAGTGTTCAATGTTATAGACTTGAGTGGCATAAGCTGCAGGACACTAAACATTTCTTCCTGGTAAGGATATGGCAAAGATGGATCACTTAAACTCTGAACTGGAATATCTCTGGTATCAATTTGGATGAAGAACTTTGATGCTTGTTAGGTGCTGATACGTAGTTCTGAAGAACTGTCTCTTTAAACATGTGCACTAAAATCTTGAAGCAACGACTCCATGTTTAACTGCTAGGTATAGTTGAATGGTTTAGGATTAGGATGGACTTCAATCATGCAGGTTCTGTTGGGCTTGGAAAGTAGGAATTATGTAGGAAATTATTTTCCTTCTTCTACGGTCCTGCATACCAGACTGAATTAAATAAACTTCCTAATCCCAATATCGAGCAATCAATCCTTTACACATAAACTGGCTAACATTTCTTTTCGATGAACGTTCTGTTTTATGTCATTTATAAAGTGCTTTGAAACACTCGATGGACAGTAGATGAAGAGAAAGCAAAATATCCGCATTTTTGCAAAGCTACAGAATACAGAAAAATAAAGCCAGGTAAAATGAAAGCTTTTCATAAGCTTATACTGGTAAATAAGACTTCCAGTTTTTGAAATGATTAAAAGAAGAAGAACGCTACCAAAAGAAATTGTTTTGATAGATGAATGAAAAATTACAAGGGAAATCTAAAGAAACATGTATGCGCAAACATGCGTTATTCTGAACGGCTTGTTGCATAACATGGCTTTTAGATAAAGCGACACTTTTGTGCTTCATTAGAGACCTCAAAATTGCTTGGCGAGAAGAGAAATGTACACTTTGTGCTTCATAAACATGTTTAAGCAGGCGCCACTGCTGGCACTTTGTCATCGAGTTGCACCACATCAATCACAGAAAATGGTCTATTCATTTAAGGATAACTGGTGACCCTTAAACGTATGTTGTTGGCAGTAGGTTATGGTATTGATACTTAACTAGAAATCCTTATAGGAGTATATTTAGCTGAATGAATGCAGTACTTGGAAATTAACTCACCTTGGTAGCAAGGACGTAAGTGCGAGTCTTTTCTATTCTTATTTGTGTACACCACCCACTTACAACTAAATCTTGTAGCTAGTAGCTTAAAGAAGCTATGGCATCTTGATAAATGAACCGAAATACTTGTATCTCTCAGGAATTTCATCAAACAAATATAAATTGGTATAAACTCCAAGAACACATTTAAGATTTTTAGAATCTCTTATTTTTAACGATTCAAGAACAAATTGTTAATCTGCTGGCATAAGTAATCTAATAGTAATGATTATCAAATAACAAAGATGTTTCAAAACCATGTTCATGTTAATGGACAAGACTCTTGCTTCAGCACAGGGAGTACAACAGGGGGATCCTCTTGGCCCCATGTTATTTTCCTTGACTCTTCATCCTTTGATTCATAGGATTGCAGATTCATGCTCTTTGGACCTCCAAGCATGGTATTTGGACGATGGGACCTTAGTTGGGGACACGTTGATGGTGGCCAAAGCCCTGGACATTATTCAGCAGGAGGGTGTTTCTATGGGGTTGCATCTTAACGTCTCGAAGACTGAACTTTTCTGGCCTACAATTGATACCAGAGGTTTAGTTGAGGGCGTTTTCCCACCTCGCATATGCCGACCAGTGGAGGGAGTTAAGCTGTTGGGAGGACCTGTTAGCCTGAGCCCCCAGTTTTGCAAGAGTATGATAGCTAACAGAGTTCATAAGACCACAGGCCTGATTGATGCAATACAGAAGCTCAAAGATCCCCAAGGTGAGCTTTTATTATTGAGGAACTGTTCTGGTGTCTCGAGGTTATACTTTGCTATGCGGACAACTAAGCCTGAGTACTTGGGAGAGGCACAAGTTCTTTATGATAATCACCTCAAACAGTTTCTTAGACATCTTGTTACGGGGGATGGGCCTGGATTTGGTCTCCTGCAACAAAGGCTTGCTACACTTCCCATCAAGTGTGGTGGATTAGGGGTGTATACCATGGAGGATACTGTACTGCTATTTGGCATCTTGCTTCCAGACAAGAGCTCAGCAGGAAAACATCTTGAGGCTGTCTGGTGTGTCCGATTTGAGTCCCAGTTTTGACCATGCACTTGCCTTATACAAACAGGTATGTGGTATCGAGAGTTCTTCATTATGCATTGATGCTATTGCCCCCCATTCTATGAGTTCTTTGGCAATCAAATACTTTGATGCAGTGAAGAAAGATCTACCTAATCGGTTTGTTATGACGGCGCGAGATTCAGCCCTGTGGCAGAGCAACAGGATCAAACATGCACAAGATTATTTGTTGGCCATCCCGATTGCCGGGCTCAATCAAAAAATTGGGTCTCGACATTTCAGAGCTATATTGCGTTATAGGCTTGGGATCCCTGTTTTCGAGGAAGGTGACAGTTGCACCAGTTGTGGTAGGGAGATGGATATTTTTGGGGACCATGCCTTGCATTGCTCAAGTGGCATTGGTCTCAAGTATAGACATGACCTGGTCCGTGATACCTTTGCTGATATTTGTTATCGTGCGGGTGTCCCAGCTAGGAAAGAGGTCGATTTGGGATTCCTTTCAGATACCGGATTAGCTTTGAGACCTGCAGATGTCTTGGTATATAACTGGGATAATGGACATGATGTGTGCATGGATATCACAGTTGTTTCACCTTTCACAGGCGTTGGGGTGCGTGCTTTCGCTCCTGGCAAGGCAATTGAGGACGCTGTCGTTCGTAAAAAAGACAAATATTTAGAGAAATGTACTGCTCAGGGTTTTGGTCTTGGAGTGCTGGCTTTTACCACTTTAGGGGAGTTGGGTAGTGATACTGTGGAGTTCCTGAAGAGATTGCGCAATTATATGGCGATTCATGATGCAAACGTCACAGTGGGTGATTTTCTTTTCCATAGGATATGAGTTGTACTTCAAAAAGGGATTGGAGCTCAGCTTGTTGCCAGGCTCCCATCCAATTCTTGTAAGCTTCTTTCAGTTGATGATGATTAATAAAAGTTCATTTCTCAAAAAAAAAAAAAAAATAAAAAAAAAATTGTGGACAAAAAAGGCAAAAAAAAAGAAAAAGAACAAAGGGTTAGGATTTACCTTGGTGCAGCCCGCGACTTGGGGATCTGGTATTTTCCTGTGTTGCCTGCCTTGTGATGGTTGGAAAGGAAGAAGATCTGTCGACGAAAGAGGGAGAAGGGAGAAAAACATGTCGACTGAAGAGGGAGAACACACACACACACACACCCCCACCCACACACACACACCATAATTAGGGGTGGGACTTGGGTTGGGTCAACCCATCCAACCCGTGCCCAACCCGAACATTGGATGGGTTGGGTTAGGTATTTCAAAATGTAGGGCAACTATGGGCATATATTTACCAACCCGAACTAACTTGGGCAAGCACGGGTTCAAATTTCTCTAACCCAAGCAACCCGAAGAACCCATGGAACTATAAAATAATTTATATAATTATTTTTATTAGTGGTATATTATTATTTTTAGTATAATTTTTTATATTATTTGTTAATCTAAGAAAGAAATTTTATATTATATTATTGCATTAATAAGAATTTCAAAAACTTTGAAATTTTAGTATAAATGAAGTAATTAAATCTAATTGTTACCTAGTTTGTCATAAAATATTGATTTCAAACATGCATCATGGGCCAACCCGAGGAACCCAAAATACAAGTTGGGCGGATTGTGGGCACACCTCCATGGGTTCCATGGACAACCTGGGCAAAGAATCTTTAGTATGGATATGGCTCGGCCAAGCCCTCCAACCCGCCCAACCAACCCAAGTCCCACCCCTAACCATAATTCTTTCCCCCCCAAAATCAGGATTCAATAAAAAGGGTTAAGCTTTATTCGAATAGAAAAACACAGGCCCAATCCCTGTTTACAATTTAGCCCAATTACAAAGCAAACTTTAAGAATCAGAAACGGAAACGCAAATTCAGGTGATATTTCCCGACATTACTGCCTCCTAACTGGTATATAAATCCCTGAAGGTAATGTGCTTGAACCAGCCAAATAACGATCCCCATTTGTAGATCAGCATCTTCACTTCATTACTACTAGCATCTCTGTCTCTTCCTCTCCTTTTAGCCATAGTTCCGTTGTTCCTTTCAGACCACAAAACCCATAGGATTGTAAAGGGTAGTAAGGGCCATACTTTCTTGGCAACTCCTCTTTTCTATATTGTATCCCATTCCTGCAACTGCTCAGTTATGAATGCTTTATGAACCCAAATCGAGTCCATCCTGGAGGTGAAATAATCCCACACATCCTTGGAGAAACTGCAAGGAAGTAACAGATGATTCACATCTTCTGGTGTGTTGCTGCTATACTGCATAAGGATGATGAGACTTCACAGTTTCTCTTAAGAAGATTGTTTGTAGTTGGTATAGCATTATGAACAGCTAACCATGCAAAAAATTGAGTCTTCTTAGGAGCACACTTCTTCCAAATGTATTTAAATTCTGATGTAGAAGCTGAGTGTTGAGATGACATCCACCAATCATATCCCATTTTTGAAGTATATTGGGATCCTGATTTACACTCCATAGCATCTTTTTAGAAGTAAGAGAAGGAGGATCACCAAGAGAATTCAGTAGGGCATTGAATTCAGATATTTCGGTAGTTGATGGATTTCTTCTTAGAGTAATCTGCCACTTACCGTTATTAATGAGTTCAGCAACAGTGGCCTCCTTATTCATAGCTAAGCTGAATGCTTTCCTGTGTGATAATGCAAAAGGTGCCGAGCTCCACCAATTGTCCTTCCAAAATTTTGTGTTTCTACCATGAACAATTTTGATTGAAGTAAGCTGATGAAGGAGTGATTTCTCTTGTTGTATTGCTCTCCAAAATCCATGGCCATGAGGCTTGTCATACTCTGCAAAATATCATCATTTCCAGAGTTGGTTTTGTGTTGTATGATCTTTCACCATAGCAAATACTTTTCCACAGAATATCTCCAATGCCATTTATTGAGGAGTGCCTTGTTAGTAATTCTCAGGCTTCTTAGACTAACTCCACCTAGATGTTTAGGCCTGCATAATTTATCCCATACTACCCAAGCAATTTTTCTCTTTTTTGTAGTTGAACCCCATAAAAAATCTCTCATGATCTTAATCATCTTGTTCTCTACAGTTGCAGGAATGGGCATGAGAGACATAAAATAGATAGGTAAGCTTGCAAGAGAGGAGTTTATGAGAGTGATCTTCTGAGGTTTAGACATATATCTTCTTTTCCAAATGGCTAATTTCTTTTGAAATTTTTTCCAGAACATTATCCCAAACTGATTCTTGTTTCCAAGCACTTCTAATTGGCATCCCTAGATATTTGAAGGGCAGCTTCTCTATTTTACAATGCATTATGTTTGCTAAATTCTGTATAATTGCATCAGCACCAAGACTTATTATAGTACTCTTTTCCAAGTTCACTCTCAAACCTGTAATAGCATCATATATTTGTAGCAACATAACTAGGTTATCCACTGTGTCTTCTATGACATCCAAAAAGATCAGTGTATAATCTGCAAATTGCAAATGAGACACCTTAATACTAGAGTTGATGTTGAATCCAGATAACATATTGATTTCTTCAGCATTATGCAGCAATTTGGTAAAAATTTCAGCCACTAAAATGAAGAGAAATGGAGACAAAGAATCACCTTGTCTCAAGCCTTTATGGTGCTGAAATTTTTCTGAAGAACTTCCATTAACTAGCACAGAAGATTGAGCTGAAGTAAGGCACCATTGGATCAAGTTCCTCCATTTGATACCAAAACCAGATTCATGAAGAATGTTGTCTAAGCAAAACCAGCTCACATTATCAAAAGCTTTCTCTATATCTAATTTGCATAGAATACAAGGGATATTAGCTTTTAATCTTGAATCCCGTAATTCACCAGCTATGAGAATACCATCCTGAATTTGTTTACCTTTTATGAATGCACCTTGATGCTCAAATATCAGTTTAGGTATAACAGACTTGAACCTTGCAGCTAGCACTTTTGATACAATCTTAAAACACTACCTACTAAAGCAATTGGCCTAAAATGTGTTGGATTGATGGATTCTTCTCTCTTGGGAATTAGGCTGATGAAAGCACAATTATGTCTCCAATCCAAGCATTCAGAATCATTAAACTCCTGAATCACTGCCATAAGATCTTGCTTAATTATCGGCCAAGCTATTTTGTAAAACTCCATTGGAAAACCATCAGGTCCTGGAGATTTTAAATTGCCACACCCTTTAATTGCATTTCATACTTCTTCCTCGGTGATCCTTCTTTCCATCCAAGCTTTGTCTTCATTTGA
The DNA here is from genome assembly GCA_023529015.1 of Papaver nudicaule. Taxonomy (NCBI): domain Eukaryota; kingdom Viridiplantae; phylum Streptophyta; class Magnoliopsida; order Ranunculales; family Papaveraceae; genus Papaver; species Papaver nudicaule. The sequence continues at coordinate 7,067 of JAJJMA010009777.1, read as the reverse complement.
AATCTTCTGGAATAGACTATCTTCTAACTGAGGCCTCCATTCAGCTTCTTCTTTGAATAGATTATTCTTTTCATAGTAATTTTCCGATTGATCATTGTTGTACATGCATGAATATATATCAATGGAAATGCAAAAACTACTGGGTTTTTCTTTCTTTCTCATTAATTTCATAATTGGGTTTGAGCTACTACCAGCTTTTACGATGGAATGAGCTCTTTTAAAAATACGTAATCATAGATGCAAGTGGTTTAACTTTAATATTAATGGCATTTATTTGTTAGAAACTAACCAAATAACTAGATGACCGCTGCCACGGTGGGTGGGCCGACCGAAGAAATCGACGAAAGAACAAAGAATTTGTAAAGCAAAAAAAAATGTAAGCAAAATAAATGATCAGAGGCAAATTTGTAAAACAAAATTTGTATTAAGTTGAAAATGTTTAGAATTTTTCTGACAGTTTATGTATAATACAATTTCTGGCGGAAAATTAACCTAAAACGCGACTCAAATCTCTTAAATCTCTTTGCAATTCTTGACAAAAATGAAAATTGATTAATAGAGGTGAAGATTTATTGAGGAGATGTTAAAAGAATAATTAGTGAGAGCACATGTGTCATGCATATGCTTGCATTTTACTCTTCACAAATCACAACAAACATGTATATATAGCTATGAAAGTTAACCGAATGATCTTTTAGGCAAAAACTTTAAAATTGATATTGATGTTAATATTCATTGCATAGATAATTTAAAGAGCTTTCCAAACATATAAATTTTGCGAAAATCCGACGTGTATTTTAAAAGATAATAATGTTTTAAAATTACTAAAGTTATGTACAGTTTCACCCCTCAACAAATAAAAGACTACTTAGTAATTTCTTTTAAAATAATATATTATTTATTTGTCCTTCCTCTTCGGTTTATTTACACTATTTACCTTTGTAGGATTTTAAAATAGAAGATAACTTAGTAATGTAGGGGATCTCCTACCAAAATCTTTTTTATCAAATTGACCAATTTTGCTACTCTACATTTTACAAAAAAAAGGCCATAAAGGGACTCCCTCCCTATGGGCCCTCGGACGGTCGGCCCAATTACACCCTTAATTATTACACATGACTTAATATTTGGTTTTTTTTTCTGAATCACCAACTTTGGTTCTACTTTTTCCGAACCCTTTTGTTTAATCTCAATTTCTCAGTATCTGACTGTACAAAAGATTAAAAAAAATGAACATTCTTTTAGTAATATTGCTCATCTGAAGCAAATCTCTTGATTTTGTTTTAGTTCAATAAATACAAATAATGACCGATGATTATGTCACTACCTGTTAACTAGTTTTATAACTTTCCAATTTCCAACGGCTGTACGTTTGTCAGTCAACGTTATTACAACACGACTAAATTAACGGAAAAGTTTTAGTAAACGAGAAACACAATCGATCGATACTACTAGATTCTCTCCTCTTTCTGTACCTATCAAAACATAGCCGTTAGAAACTGTAGTTCATTAAAATCCTAACCTTTTCCAATCACTGTCTGTCTGCACCTTTGTTTATTTATTCTCCTTTTCTTATGTGCAGTCCACACATCAACATACACTCTGTTTCTACTTTCTAATCCTCACTCACCCTTTACCCTCTCTCTCTTCATTGATTGATTGATACTTCTTTGTTCTTAAACCTCAAAAACCAAATATCTGAAGATGGGTTCTCTAAAAATATAACAATGGTGAAGTATTCAGTCTTACTGTTGTTGATTTTTTTCGTATTTAGAGTACATGGTGAGAAGACAGAGTTCGATTTTGGGAATTTGAGTCTAAGAAGTTTAAAGCTGGTAGGAGATGCTCATCTAAACAATGGAACTGTAAGATTAACACGTGATCTTTCAGTTCCAAATTCAGGTTCAGGTAGAGTTCTATACAGTAAACCAGTACAATTTAGAAAACAAGGAACTCAAATTCTCACTTCATTCTCAAGTTTCTTTACTTTTTCAATTACTAATCTAAACCCATCTTCAGTTGGTGGTGGGCTTGCTTTTATAATCTCATCTGATTCTCAAACAACTGGAGAATCTGGTGGGTTTCTGGGGTTAGATACTTCTGAGAAAGGGTTTGTTGGTGTTGAATTTGATACATTAATGGATTTACAATTTGAAGATATTAATGGAAATCATGTTGGGTTAGATCTCAATAGTTTAATTTCAGCTAAAGTTGTTGATTTGGATACTATTGAAATTGATCTCAAGAGTGGCAACAGTGTGAATTCATGGATCGATTATGATGGTCCTACTAAGGTTCTTAATGTATCGGTTTCGTATTCCAATCTCCGGCCTAAACAACCTCTTTTTTCATTTCGTGTTGATTTGAATCGGTTTGTGAAAGATTATATGTATGTGGGGTTTTCTGGTTCGACTCAAGGTAGTACTGAGGTTCATAATATTGAATGGTGGAGTTTTAGTTCTTCTTTTGGTGAAACGTTTTCGGAGTCTGCGGTTGCCCCCTCACCTACAGCCGGTAATGATATTGGTCCCTCGGCGGTTAACCTTACGAACTCCTCAGCGCCGTCGTCTGCTTCAGTTGCTCCTGGTGGTTCTGTTTCAAGCTCCAAAAATCCGGGTAACAGTGGTAGTTCTTCGTTGAGAACCAAATCTATGTTGATTGCAGGGGTTATAACAATTGCGGTTTTGTTTTTCATAATGCTTGCTTGTTTAGTGATTTGGGTAGTCGCCGTAAGATCCAAATGCAGGGAGAAAGCAGATTCGTTATCTTTAGAGATTGTTAAAACCCCAAAAGAGTTCAGTTACAAAGATTTGAAGACTGCTACAAATTGCTTCAATTCGTCCAGAATTATCGGCAATGGTGCATTTGGAACTGTTTACAAAGGTGTAAATCCTGAAACAGGATCTATGATAGCTGTGAAAAGATGTAGGCATAGTGGTGGTCAAGGTAAGGCGGAATTTTTATCTGAACTTTCGATAATTGGAACTCTGAGGCATAGAAATCTCGTAACACTACAAGGTTGGTGTCATGAAAAAGGAGAAATCTTGCTTGTCTACGACTACATGCCTAATGGGAGTCTTGATAAGGCTTTGTTTGAAGCTAAATTTCCATTACCATGGCCAAACAGGAAAAGAGTTTTAATGGGTGTTGCTTCAGCTTTAGCATACTTGCATCAAGAATGCGAAAGCCAAGTAATTCATAGAGATATCAAAGCTAGTAATATTATGCTCGACGAGTTTTTCAATGCCCGGGTAGGTGATTTCGGATTAGCAAAACAGATTGAACACGATAAGTCACCTGATGCAACAATTGCGGCTGGAACAATGGGTTATTTAGCCCCTGAATATCTTCTAACGGGAAGAGCCACTGATAAAACTGATGTTTTTAGTTATGGAGCTGTTGTTCTCGAAGTGATCACCGGAAGAAGACCCATTGAAAGGGATGTTAGTAAAATTGGTGGGGTTGGAGGTAGCAGTAGTTTGGTTGAGTTTGTATGGAACTTGCATAGAGAAGGAAGATTACTGGAGGCAGTTGACGTTAGAATTAGAGGTGAATTCGATGAAGAAGAGATGACGAAAGTGATATTGATTGGATTGAATTGTTCAAATCCTGATCCAGTTGCTAGACCTACAATGAGATGTGTTGTTCAAATGTTTCTAGGTGAAGCTGAAGTTCCCATTGTTCCAAAAATAAAACCTTCATTGTGTTTCAGCACTACCCATCTGTTGTTGAGTTTGCAGGATAGTGTTTCTGACTGCAATGAAATGATCACAATTTCTACCTCATCTTCTTCGGATAATAGTTTTAATGGGGGTGGAAAGCATATCTTATGAGTTATTACCTTGTGTTGTCAAATTTATTTGTAATCTAAGAGTATATATATAGCCCATTCTTAATTTATTTATGTATGTAGTAGAGAATAAATTCAATGTAAACCAAGTTTATTTTGGATCATAATATTTCTTGGATGCATCATCATTTTCAATTGATAATGGAAATTTTTGAGAGCTTCTTTCTATTGTTATGTGAGATGACTCTCAAATTGGTAAAACTCTGGCGGTTCGAAATTTGTGAACCCCGTTTCTAAAGAAGAAAGAAAAGTGGAATCGCAGAACACACTAGAGAGTATCGGTCAAGCACAGTACTCAAAAGGAAGTCGAATTTATTGACATTTTGGCCACTTAGAGCATCTCCAATGGGTTGTGGTGTGAAGCCTACGTGGTTGGGATAAAAAGATATCCTTTCACAATGTAAACTCTATAAGCGATTTTTATGGATGGGAAAACGTAAAAGGGTTTACAGCCGAGCAGCCTATTTTTAACCGAGCGATTTAACTTCGGCCGCCAGAGGCTTAAGTTTGGCCGAGCGGCTTAACTTGGGCCGAGCGGTTTAAGTTAAGACTTCTAACGGGAGACGTCATTTTTCATTCTCCCATAAATACTCAATCCAAACATAAACTTTACTCATTCTCAACTCAATCTCTTAATACAATATAATCAGACCTTCTTCAATTTTTTCAAAATTCGATTAATTTCATTAAACAATATTGGGAGTCCACAAAATATTCCAACAAGGTGAAGTTATTTTAGATACGTAGAAGATGAAGATTTATATATTTGTAGAATTTATATGTTTCTAATGCTTGATCCTACTAACAAAAAGCACCCATATATAGGGACAAAATTGTTTGAAATGTATGAAGCGGAGTATGAAAACCAAAGAAATCGCTCTAAATGGGTTGCGAGAACGTTGGTGGAAGATCAACCAAGAGGTCAGCAATTTTTTTGATTTTAGTCATGAAATTGACCGAAGCAAGAATAGTTGGTGAAACTGATGCCGACATGGTAAGAAGAGCGCAACAGGAATGGCTTAGAGTGAAAGGGAATGATTTTTATACATCAATTGTTACCATGTCTTGCAACAAAGAAACGACTTCAACCCTTATTTTTACCAAATGCAGATCAATGAAGGCGTATTTATGTTTGCAATTTTTAATTTGAAATATTTTAGGAAAAGACGTAAATTAAAATGTATAATTTTCACTAAAATGCAAGTCTACTTTCCAAATTACTTTTCATTGATAACTTTATTTACATACTTTACAACTAAATAAAACTGCAGACATTCAAATTTTCACTAACTTTATTTACATCTTGTGACTTCATACAAAATCGTGTTTGATCGTTGGTTCCTGCCTAACTTCCATTCAATGTGCTCTCTAATAGATTTTCCTTGTTTCTTGTGGACATTCAGATTCTCTTTGTCGTTTTGAACATTTAATTGCCTTTTATACTTCTTTCCATGGTGGCCTTGATACTTCTTACCTTTTATACTTCTTTTATATCTTGTTCCTTGGGTGTTAACTTCCAAAACATTGATGCTTCTTGTCTTTTATACTTCTTTTATATCTTGTTAAGAGCATTTTCAAGCTTAACTTTAAAATCAAGTTCAGTTGCGGCTTCAAGTAAGACTGCAGTAAAATCGAGTTTTGTTGCAACTTCACGTATGATTGTTGCTTTGAAACTAGGTTGAAGATTATGAGATTTTGAAAACTTTCAGGCTAAAAAAAAAAACTAAAATTAAAAATTTTAGTAGAAAAATACTAGAGAAAGTAGTAGACAAAGAGGTGGAGAAGGTATAAATTTGAAGCTTGAAAGCTTGATTTATATAGAGAGAAAAATAGTCGTTGTGATCTAGCCGTTAGGATAAATCCATTGAACAGACTAATTTATACCGCTCGGCCTAACTTTAGCCACCAACGGCTAGACTAAAAGCAGCCTCTCGGTTGTTTTTTATTTCCTTGGTTTGGCAATCCCATAGTGGGATCAAAAACAAAAGTGAGGTTTGTTCATTTCATAGGAATTGCCCTTATATTTTGTAAGATTGGATGTAAGAGGCTCTAGATATAAATACAAAAAGGTAACTGAAAAAGTAGGGGTACCCAAATACACCACCAACTTTATAGTTCGTCAACCTATGGAAAGATTCAGACGATCTCAAAAATCAATATCCAAACCTTTAACCTGAGTTAGATCATAAAGATCAATTGCAACAAAGACAAATCTTTGTGAAAAATAGGGGATACCGAGATATACCACCAACTTTTAGTTTTCGTGAACCTGGTTGATTTAGGTTTTTTGAACGATCTCACAAATCAATATTCAAACAACAACCCGAGTATAGTTCAGAGAACCGAACCCTAACAAGAACAAGTTCTTATAGATCTCAAAAGAGATGGATTCACTCAAGGGTATGAATCAACAAACTTGCAATTACTTCAATTATATAAATCAAAGATAATATAATGCGTAAAGGAAAAGTAATGCAAGACACCATAATTTTGTTAACGAGGAAACTGCAAACCAGCAGAAAAACCCCGGTACCTCGTCCAGATGTGAACGCCCTCAGTATTAAGTGAATACAGACGCTAGCCTACTCTCAAACTTCGGACTGGAATGTAAGACTTAATTAACCCTACAAGCAATTCAGCTACCAATGTGTTCCTACGTCTCTTGGCTCCCGCAGAAACCTATGTACTTGATTCCCCTAGTTGACGTCCTTTACAGGCCTAGGAGTTGCTCCACTTCCCTTCGTGAAAACTAGCGCTACCCTGCCTCTAACAGGACGCCTAAAAGTACTTTGTTAAAAAACAAGAATACGACTGTGATTTCCTTTAGACTTAAAGTCAGGGTTAATGGAAATCAGTTTTACTGAATATGGCTTATTGATCTAGCCCAATGTAGTTAATATCGTTTGTATCGCCCGATATATCGTGTATCCCCCTTGGACCTGTACGATGCCCAAAATATCGTCGAGACAAAGATCGGCCGATAAAATTGTTCGTATCGCCCGATACAAACCGATATATAGATTTGACCAATACATGGATAAAATCAACAAGGGTAAATTCGTAGATACTTTTTTAATATATTTTTCTACTAAATACCCTAGTCATCATTGTTGTTTGTGTTAGTCTCTTATGTCGCTTAGAGCGCCGATTGGTAAAAACTAAAACTAAAATTTTAATCTTAATCATTGATGCTTTCAAGTCATAAACTGAAATTATA
>JAJJMA010009773.1:0-12988 GCA_023529015.1 Papaver nudicaule | reverse complement strand
CGAGACATCAAAACATCACACGGGGGGATAACTTTAGGGGTATTGGTATGGCGGTCTACGGCAGTTGAAAGAAACTGATGGAGATAGTGGACAGTTACGAGAAGATGGCGCGAGTGGGCATGTTCCACACGACTCAGGCAGTTACGGAAACCAACGCATGTCCTCCACTCCTCCACTCTTCCACGACTTCCACCTTCTCTGTCGAGAGATCAGGGTGAGTTCAAACTATAAATAGAGACTTCCTCTATTTTCCAAGGTAGAACATTAGGAACGTTCAGAACACCTAGAACACACAAACAAAAACAACCAGAGCCTCAGAGAAAACACCTGAGAATCGAAACACGTTTCTAGCCTTGGAGATTTCCAGTCGACTTCACGACGGAGATCTTGAACTCTTACACCCAAATCACATCCTCAACCTGATCTCAAGTTTCTTCGTTGTTTCCCTCCCTAGACCAACCTCTATCCTCTCTGTGACCGAAGCAAGACGGGAACGGCCATCCTTGGTTTCGGCTTGTCTTGTTCGACTTTGATCTCCGAGCACTACGAAAGTACCCAGAGACGGTGCATTATTTTTCCAGGTAAAAACATCAATCTATTTATATTGATCATCAAGGGAGGCTTTTCTTGAAAGTTACGCAACCTTGTGTAGTGCTAAAGTAAGTTACCGAACTTAGAAAAGTCCATTAACTTATATGGAGGTCCAACTCAATCTTCTATAAATCGGTTGGCATATGGCCTAAGGTAGTGAGAAGACTTTCCTTGATCAAGTGAAGGAATAGGCAGCGGCTCAACAAGTAAACCACGCATTAGGGTTCGCAAAAATATTCGTGAACGAGAAAGACTAATAGGTGGACATGAGTTCCGAGATTCAAAGTAAGTTTATCTCGGCTGGATATGAACGCGTTCATGTAGTGACTGCTACGAGTTCAAGAATTTCTTAACTTGTATATGAACGCGTTAGTCACTCTCCAGAGTTCAGGAATTTTCCTACAACATATGAACGCGTAGGCTGTTGAAGTACTTATTCCAAAAGTAACGTTATACCACGTAGTTCTAAATCATTGGTCACTATGGGAAAAACCAATGTGCAAGGAGATTTAGTCTTTCGATCCTTCGATCAATATATACAACATCATCGACTATAAAATTGATAGAATTGGTAAATACGAAACCATAGGAAACCTTTCTAACCTTTCGATGAGGACGATGGATATCAAGTGTGTAAGCTCCGGTCTTCATCTTCTGTTGTCTAACTATCCTAGTCCAAAATTGTAGACTAAATCAAGGATTGTGTTTTGACACTTAAAGTTGGCAACTGGCCTGATATACCAACGCAAATGGGTTCAACTAAGCAATGCTCTAACACCCACATTGAGTCATTACATTTGGACTCACTATTAGAGAGGTGGTAGCACTTTTAGTCGTTACATAACAAGCTCACTGCAATTCAGGAGACACAAAAGATAGGTGTTGTAAGACAATTATGACAACCAATTTGGGAGTTTACAGTCACAATTCTTCAGGACAAAAGATCACATAATCTTTTGAGCGTGGACTCATCTCATACGAAACCATTTTTCAACACAATAGAGATGAAAATCATTATCTTATAAAAAAATTTGGTGTTTTAACCACAAGTAAACAATTAATCAAGATGATACTAGGATTCCCATCACTTAGCGAAACATAAAGCGCAAAAATAAACATGCGATAGTGATTTCGTAATAGTAGATCAAGGTTCAACACATCATAATGAATCATCAAACTTGATTAAGTTAATAGACATACCTTATGCGACTTTACCAATCATAAGATTATTTAGCGTTTCATCCGACAATGTGCCCTAATTTGTGTGCTTTCCTCACCATATTCTATACAAGGACATTCTTGGTGAGGTTCACATCTCAACACAATCAAGTTGTGTTGGGGTGAACATTACTTTGTTCACCACAAACGATAAAAACACGATTTGTCTCTGATTGTTTTTTCTTTCTCTTGTTCCTGTTTTTCAACGTTGTGCCTTTATTGAAGGAATTAAGATTCATGAGAGATGATTGTATCATTTCGAGGATCTTTTCGTAACACAACAATATTAAAGCGGTGTCTGAGAGATCCTTTCTATTGTACTTACACCTCGTTCGGTTGGGAGAATTGGATTCCCAGTAATCCAATTCCTTGAACCGAACATGACGAACCAACTTTCTTTAATCAAGATTTTGGATTCCTAGGACCCCCAAAACAATAGATTTCCATTGCATTGGTCTAGTAGTGGAATGGAATTAGAATCCTGGATAAAAACAAAGGTAATTGAATTACTAACCAAACATTAGTTTTTGTCATTGGAATTCAATTCCTTGGAATTGGATTACCCCATAATTGGATTCCCAGGAATCCAATTCTCCCAACCGAACGAGGTATTATTGCTCCATCAATATTCTTTGGAATCCATCTCTGAGTGGGTTTAGGAACAATAGTAGTCTTCGTCCCATTATTCTCACCAAGATTTCTTGGGAAAAAAATTGTATTGATTATCCTTATGCAAGTTAGTCATTTTTCAATTGGGGGCGTCAGATCTCGTCGTCGTCTTAACAAAATTATTTTCCTTTATATAATTATGACGATTGCGAAAGAACTTTGTAGAGCGTTTATAGGCAAACTTGGTTTGTCAGAATACTGATTTTTATGCTTAAAGGTTGGACGTTCACAACATAGATTATTAAGAGGAGTAGCCTTGTTGTTTGGTCTGACTTTGATTACCAAAACAACATAATTATCATTGGTTTTTTCATCTCTTTTATGGAATATACAACCTCTTTCCAAGTGGCTTTTGTTTTCACAATAAAAGAAATGTTTAGTAACATAAAGAGTGAGATTCTTAGTTTTACCTGGATGTGTGTATGCTTGTTTGGGAGCTTAATAGACTTTGTTCTTTCCATCCTTTGCTGGAGTAGAGGATTTTTTACTTTTGACTTTAATGGTAGCCTTATGAGAATAATCATTTGCCTTGACAAAATTTACTTCTTTGCTAGTACTTGGAGCATCTATTCCTTTATAGTCCAATCATCGTGTGTCACTATGATGTTTACTTACTCCTAGCATTGAGGTTAATTTGCTTGAGCTATCATTGAATTCTTCCAACTTTTTGATTTTATCAAGAGAGATAGCTAGATCAAAATCAAGGCGTTTTCACGAGTATCGAATCTATGATGGTGTTTTCAAGAGCATGGATATTCTCTTTTGTCCGAATTTATTCTTGAATGAGATTATCGTAATCAATCGTTTTAGACTCAAGTGACTCAGAGAGAGCACATTCTCTTTTAAGAGAGTCATTGAGATCTTCAGCGCATTGAAGATATTTTTCACACACACTTTTCAATTCTGAGCTGAGTTTCTCAACATGTAAAGAGAGATCCTGTGGGAGAGTTGGTACGTGTGTAGTCATACAATGATTATTCATAGTTCACGAACTAGTCAAACACGGACAGTCACGTCTATAAGTGTTTGTCCGGTTCTGATACCAATTGAAAAGGAGTGGATACCAAATACTCCACCAACTTTTAATTCGTGAACCTTTTTTGATTGTTTTACTTGAAGATCTCACAAATCAATAATTAAGTAATAACCTGAGATGATTTCTTTATTTAAGAACCGAATTCCAACTTGAATTCACTCGAAGGTTCAATCAAATGATTCTTCCGTAACATATACAAAGACATATCATCTTGATTGAATTGGAATTCAAAGTCCAAACTACAGTTTTAATGGATTTAATTAGTCTTTAATTTAAAAAGAAGAAGATAAATAGAAGTCAAACCCAAATTAGCTTGACTTTGAAGGTGGAAAATAGGAAAAAAAATAGAATTGAAAAGTAGATTGATTTTATAAAGTGTGAAGGTGGGAAATAGGGAACACGACTGATAAATCAAAGATTGTAGATCAATATCAACGGAAATGACAAATTATAATCCTAACTGGTCATATATCAACATTATTGTCCGTGGAAATCTGATCTACAAGTCTAATAAATTGAATCAGTGGATAACAATTTCAAATAATTTGTAACCTATTTAAGAAAAACAGAAAAAAAAATATGTATGCTGAAATGCATGTACATGTAGGCTAGATTACTGTCATCGAGGGTATAACTCGGTAATTGAATTTTCATTCACGCTCCATGCTGCCGAATCGCTGCTTGACTTGGCTTTCAGGATCACTTGCTCTTCACTTTCTCCAAAGATGGCTAAACCAGTCTTTACTTGTCTAGTACTATCCGAGAAAAATGCAGGTGCAGAAGGTAAATCTAGACCCATAGAGTAGCTGTTGAGCATTAAGACGACTGTTGCCATTGTGGGTCTATCTGCAACATTATCTTGAGTACATAGTAATCCGATATGAATGCATCTCATTGCTTCACTTTTTGAACAGGTATCTTTCAAAGTAGGATCTAACAATTCTAAAGCCGATTCATTTCTCCAATGCGTCCATGCCTGCAAGCATTTTCTCATTCCATCACTGGGTGAGCACTCAAAGAAAAAGGAGAGCCGCTCATACAGAAAAAATACTCTTTATACTCACATAGCTAAGAAGATCTTGAGCACCACCTGATTCGTAGAAACAGTTATTCTTCTTCCCGCTGAGAATCTCTAGAATTAAGACACCAAAACTGAAAACATCTGATTTCACAGAGAACTGCCCATGCATTGCATACTCTGGGGACATATATCCACTGCAAATCCAATACCAAACAGAATAAGAATTTCACAACTTGCTTCAACCTATTAAAAGCAGTTAAATCGTGTATGATACAAGAGTAAGGTTCAATGAATTCTACAAACAATTCTACATGTAATTATACGATGTACTTGGTACTTACTACGTTCCAACTATTCTATTTGTGTTAGCTTGAGTTTGGTCCATCACAAAAAGCCTCGCCATTCCAAAATCTGAAATTTTAGCATTCATATCTGCATCTAATAATATATTGCTAGCTTTCAGATCTCGATGAATGATTTTAAGGCGAGAATCCTCATGCAGATAGAGAAGACCTCTTGCAATCCCTCCTATAATTTTGTACCGCATTTCCCAGTCCAAATACGCACGCTTAATGGGATCTGCACATTCATTAACAAGACGATCAAGTTTCAAGGACAACAATTTAATCTAGACAAAGCATAATTAATAACTCAAGTTAACATGGTTGTGAGTATAACCGAATATGAATTGATCAAGGCTTGCATTTGGCATGAATTCATAGATGAGCAGTTTTTCTTCTCCATCTAAACAGAAGCCAAGAAGCCTTGCAAGATTTCTATGCTGAAGTTTAGCCACCAATACAACCTCATTCTTGAACTCTTTTTCACCTTGACCTGAGTGTTGTGATAGCCTTTTCACAGCTATTTCTTGCCCGTCAGCAAGTGTACCCTGAGGACATCCAAAGCATCCAACAAAATACAGTCCTCCGCTATAAATTTTTCGTAAAAAGCTCACCGGTATTAGTATTACGACTTGTATTTCAAGGAAATTATTGCATGTTTATAAGTACCTTATACACAGAGCCGAATCCACCTTCTCCAACTTTATTAACTTCAGAGAAATTGTCTGTTGCAGCACTTACTGTACGAAATGTTAGTTGCAAGGATTCTGCATTTTGGATCTCGCCATCGACAACTACATGAGCAAAAAAAAAAAAATGAATTGAATCTGATAATTAAGCAGCGGGATTTTGTGTGTATTTGAGTTGTCGCTGCTTACCATCTAATTTCCTAGTCTTATGTTTCTTTCCACGGAAACAGAAGAACCAAAAAAAGGTGATGGCAGAAAGTACCCCAATTACGGAAGGAATGGCTATAATGATAGCAACTTTGGATGACTTCTTCGGATTCGCTGCAAGAATATGAGCCATATTTTGTCATGGACAATCAAATTATGAATGGCTAAAATATGTTTAAAGAAAATGGTATCCTGATAGACATTGAAACAGAGTGATCTACTCCATTGCAGATAATACTTTCGCTAACTATTGCAGTAAAACAGAAATTATGAAATTAAGAATAACATACATAACAAATGAGTACTACTTACGGCTTGGAGTCGTTACTGAAGAAGGTGGGGGTGATGGTGTTACGCGAGGAGGAGATAACGGAGGCGGCGACGGATTGACCGAAGATTCAACGAAGGGATTTATTTCATATCTTAAATTACAACTAGGTCTAATAACCCGTCCACCTTGTTTCCCATCACAACAGATTGGTAAATCAGATATAGCTCCAATGAGACATCGATTGCAATCACTCGAAGGTATATCAACAGTACACTGTACTAATCCATATACTCTTCGGAAATCACCAAATCGTGCATCCCCGGTAGCAAAATTTAAAGAACCACTTGAAATAGCTTTACTTACTAAATCCCTCATTAAATCACCTAAAATTGGATTGAACTCATTTGGATCGGTAACGTTGTTTACATTCGCTAAATAAACTCCAGGAGTATCTTGCATTATATTGAAGTAATATTCATCCGAATACCTTAACATACATACATCATACAGTATAATTGCTTGTTTAGAAATTGGACATCTCTCTTTTGTAGTAATACCTTTAGCTGCAGTTTCAGCACAGCTTTGACAATCTTCTGATGAAATATCACCTCTACACTGTAAAGAACCGTAAACCGTATCCGGGTTTCTTCCGGCAGTGGCGTTATAGTATCCATTTCGTATTATTGAAGGGTTAGCTGATGATAGGGAAGGTAGAAGAATATTGAGGTTCTTTTGAAATGTACTGTTAGTAGTATAATTGCTTCCTAAACAGAAACGGTAAACATAATCTGGTTGTGCAGTTGTGTGTTGTATGATCAGTAAGTTTGATAGAGAAAACAAGTAGATGAAGAAGATTAATAGATTGATACAACCCATTTTTTTTGTCTTCGGTCATCAAACGAACAAAGTTTTTATTGAGACGGAAAAAATGCGTTCATGAAAATGGATGACATACTAAAATCGATGGTTTTTAGGTTTCTACGGTTGAATTGATTAGTCTTCGGTGTCGCGTTTCAACTTTGCAGACTACGCATCTTCTAGATTGATTTTTTAATTCCTTTATTGTTTTATTTTTGGCAATTGATTTGGGATTCGGTGGTTGGATATTTTTTTCCAGAATAAGGGGCAGTGGTTGTGGAAAGCGCACACCATTTAAGACTAATGGGTCAAGTGAGCAAAGAATTGTGCCTCACTGCGGCTTCCCATAAATATAATTTTTATTTTTCAATGAGCAAGAATATCCCTATATGATAGATGTATGATCATGATTCATGATTTATGTCATGTTAGATACCAAATTGGAAGGCATATAGGTAGGGGTGCACAAGGTCGGTTCGGTTCGGTTTTTATACTCAACCTATACCTTAAGCCGAAGGCTCATCGGTTTCTAAAACCAAAACCTTAACCTTAACTTTAACCTTCGGTTCTTCGGTTCTTCGGTTTACCTTCGGTTCGGCTCGGTTATCGGTTCGGCTCGGTTATGTTCAGGGGCAATTTTTGTAATTAAAAAACAGTGGCATTTTCGTAATAAAAATTTAGTAAAACTGACAGAAATACCCCATTTCTTCAAGGTTTTTCCTGTCAGTTTCAAGCCATGTTTCCTGTCATTTTTACTGTCACATTCACACATATAATTCAAACTTAATAATATCAACTGAGTTCTTCACACTCTCAAAACAAAACACAAACTAACATCTAACTGGCCCTAATGAAAACTTAATAGTTAATACATACAGTTCTCTAAGACTAAAAGATCATAAATTCATAGTCTATACAGTTCCCTAAAAGATCATCTAACATAATCCAGATTAAAGGAAATTCAGTACCCAATTGCACCAGCAACACCAATCACATCACATGAACTTCCTGTTGACAAACCAAAAATTTTAATTAGACATTTTCAATACAAAATCAAGCAACACAATAAGTTATTGAACCCTAAAGCCTCATCTACAAATTCAATAAAACCATAACAACAACATGTCAATCAATAACACAAGCAAATCTTAATAAACAAAAATCACAAGTTTCAAAAGCCAAGAATAATACAACTTCACACACAATCTTCTGTACAGTTGCAACTTCAATTACAGTGGTGTAGAATCAGAATTCACAAAAGAAATCCTAATTGACAGTGAACCAACAAAGCATAAAGCATCACAAAGGTTATAACAAATAATTGTAGCTATCATTTGAACATGCAGGGAGATCAACCTCAACAATACCAAACTAATTCAATGACATCAGGAATAAAAAGATGAAGTTAATGATATAAGTAAGAATTCCACCACCACCAACACCCACAAAAGTTTGGAGGACAAAAACAAACTACATAAATAATCTATTGAGGCATAAATCTATAAATCAACAACAAATCCTAATCTATTCAAACCAGCTCAAATCATGAAATTAACATAAACATAAACACAAACACCCTTAAAATCAAACACAAAACAAAGCATACATAAATCATTAACCATATTCACCCTAAATAACAAAACAAAGCCTCTGCCTCATGGATTCAAACATAAACCTAAAACGTACAAACAAACATCAGATCTATAAGAAAATAGAAGGAAACAAAGGATGCAAACCTTGCAAGCTCTACCCTTGATGACGATATGTCCGTTTTTACCTAAAAAGAAAAAAAATCAGGCGAATCAAAAGTTAGGGTTTGTAAAACATAGTCACATATATTTGATTTGATTAGTTGATGACGAGTTGACGCAAGATGGTGGTGTTGAATCAGATGCAGAGATGGTGTTGTTCAATCAGATTCAAGTGAAGAGGTAGTGGTGGTGTTCATCTATCGCCTCTTCTTCTTCTCTGTCGAGAGAGAAAAGAGAAAGAAAAAAAGAAAGAGGAAGAAAAGAGAAAGAAAAAGATAGGCTGCTTTCCTAGATTTTTTCTAACACTCAATATATACAGGTGGATGGACGAGTAGGATTAGTCATGTTAGGTAGATCCAACGGTTAACATTACATCGGTTTTTTAAGGTCGGTTCGGTTAACCGAGGCTTAGAACCATAACCTTAAACCGATAGCTAGTCGGTTCTAGAACCAAAACCTATACCTTAACCTCGGTTTTATCGGTTCGGTTCCATCGGTTCGGTTTTCGTCGGTTCGGTTCGGTTTTTTGTTTTCTCCGGTTTCCTTGTGCAGCCCTACATATAGGACTGTGGTAAAAGGTTAGGCTATTGACGACGACGACGACCTGCAGTTTTAAATTATTATTATGGGTATTAAAATAATACTGTAATATTAGATGTCGATCGGTTAGAATGCGAACATTGAATATGATGGGAGTGAATCGAGTGACAAGTTTCATTGAAAGCGGACGACAAACAATGACTTCCATTTTTTCTATAAAATTCAAACGACAATGAATTTGAAACTAATATTTTGGTGATACGTTTCTCTTGTAAGGTTCTACAATCCAACAAAAAATGATAGCAAACTTTACTGTCAATCAATATTAATTTCAACTGTTAATTTTCAATGGTTGAGTTTCAAAGTGGTGGATGGTGTTGTTATACGTCTCGGTTTGTGCTCATTTTTTATAGAATTGTAGACCCTTACAATAAAAACGTATCACCAAAATACTAGCTTAAAATTCATTGTCGTTTTAGTTTTATAGAAAAAATAGAACCGAAATTGTAAGATATTATTCATCTAAGCATGTCCACGAATCCTCTCTTTTCTCATTTCCACGGTCCAACTTAAAAGCAAAGTTAATTTTTGCACTGCTGCAAAATACATCTGACAATGCCTGTTATTTTGACTTTTGGTTTCTCATGTGTGAATAAATCGTCACAACTAACCCAGCTGATTCAACTCGCGGAATTTAGTCATATGAACAGAGAACATTTTAGTCCTCCTTGCTGACCCTTTCAAATTTCATTCAGGACCCTTTAAGACTATCAGTACCATAAATCCTTCCTCCTTGCTGACCCTTTCAAATTTCATTCAGTACCCTTTACGACTATCAGTACCATAAATCCTTCATGGCGGATTGTTGCTGCTACATAAGAAATGAAAAATCTCCAAATTTTGTTCTTCACTCATGTCTACTAAAGTCGGGATATATATATAAGGGAGTGGGACGAGGATACCATGTGGCAAGAAGCACAAATTCAGATAGCCGCTGACCTGGGTTGCACATACGCGTCGATTTTGGGCCCGAGTCCGTGTCGGACACGGACGCGGACACGACACGCATACGACGCGGTCAACTTAGTCAACTCGGTCAACTATCTACTTAATTAGTATCCCTTGAGATTCGAACTTTCAAGGTCATAATCCCACCTAAGAAGCGTAACCATTGAGACATTCACGCTTTTGTGTGTAGGTTGTATATTTTCAACATTTTATACTACTTCTCCTAGCATTAATTTCATATATTAGTATATTTAAATTATATATTTACTAAATATATAAACGTGTCCGCGTCCTACAATTTTGAGACCTCGCTCGTGTCCGTGTCCGTGTCGTGTCGTGTCCGCGTTTCCGTGTCCGAGTCCGTGCAACCCAGCCGCTGACCTTATCTAATTGACACCTCAAGTGGGAAAGAAAGATCCATCTTAGAGCTTCTCCAATGGAATGTTTGTGGTGAAAAAAATCTAAATCCACGTGGGATCCACTTTCATTTTTCTTAAAATCATTTTCTAACCCTCACCTTTATAACAAATATACCATGATTTTAGGAAGACATCCTCTATCTCAACCTCATGATGTAGAGGTTGAGATAGAGAATGTCTTCCCATCCACGTCAGCTTTTTCATAAATAAAAATATATTTTATTTATCAAAGATGATTTTTAGTTCCAAAAATAAAATATATAAGATAAAATTTAAATAAAATCTATATCATCAACAACCTAAACACTCAATAACATCTCTCAATCCACATTAAAAGTTGTTTTAACCTACATTCCTATTGGCTGGTGAACATAACCATGGATTTATATTGGCTTAGACATTTCTTATCTCTTTACATTTCGTGGCCGTTGAATTTAGGCGGATCTCGAGGAGTATAATTTTATCTCAAGGTGCACTTTCTCCGGTAGTGTTCACCCCCTTTCGTATGGTATTTCACCCTCTTTTGTATTGGGGGTGTGACAGAATAGCTGCGTCTGATTGGTCGATAATTAGATATATTTTTTTACACCTCGCGTACATATATTTTTTAAAATCTCGGACCTTAGATTTTTTGCGGCGCTCTAGCCGTCGATTTTTTTTATTCCATAAAAAAAAATAGTGTTTTTAATAAAAGAAAATGTAAAAAAAATTAAAACATGTGTTTCCAAGCGTAAAAATAGAAAGAAAATCTAAAAAAAATATTTCTTCTGTTTGAAATAAGAAATATATATTTAAGACAAGATATTTTTGAGTTTTTGACACCTAAGCTGTTTTTCATTCCATAAAAAATAAAAACACATGTTAGACAGGCAGGATATGCTTAAAACTTTCCAATATCTTATAAGGTATTGATTTCTTTAAAGTGGAGATACAACATATTTACAAAAATAATAAAATTCCACATATTTATCGATTTTAATTAACAATGTTTCCAAAAACATAGTGTTCTTGGTATTTTTATGCTCTGTGTCTCTCTATATAAGGCGTTCGAGCAAAACCCAAACCCATTTGCTATCCGCCGTTTCTTGCATAATTTTTTTTCAATCTAGGGTTTTGGTATTTGATATGTCTATTGTTTGTTTTGCAGTAGCAGGAAGTAGATGGTGGACAAACCTTAAAAGAGGCGCTTAAAGAACACTCACAAATCATACATAGAAACCAATCTGAAGTATAGAAACCAATCTGCAGTTGATGATGATTTTAAATTTGCATTGGCAGTCAACTGGCGCATATAAGGCCGCTTCCAGAATACCAAGATTCCACCCCTTCTGATTTACGCATGTATTTTTTTCTTCTAGCAGCAATTTAGGGTTTTGTCGTTTGATTTATTTTTGTAGTTTGTTGTGTAATTAAGAGCTGCAGGAATACTGGTGGACATATTTGGAGGAATATATGGTTATTGCGTATATGAGGTCCTTTAATAAGGTTGTACATCTGTTATTCCATTCTTGACATATTACCAAGTCTTTTAAATGCATGCTTTGCTGGGTTTGTGTAGCATGGTGAGTTAGCTGCAGACAAAGAGTGGAATACTCTTTTCTCATTCTCTTCACGAGTGTTGGTTACGTTTTTCTTTTATTTAAATAATTTGATATGCTGAAATTTGCGGGCAAAACACTTGATCCCCTTGGCATGATTCAGGGATCTTAAACAATTTATGAACTCGACCAGTGGCCCTCCCCCTCACCACGGGCTAGCATTTCCCAACACCAACATACAAACTAAATGAGACAAGTCTGGTGCATGTGCGCTGCGGCTGCACGTCGAAGCTGAGTTTTGAATACGCAGTCATGCATTAAAATTTAAAGAAACAGAAAAGAAACGAAAGAACAGAATATGTTGTTATAATGGTATGTGAAATTACCCCTTGTGTTCTTTGAATCTACCGCAAACTTAATGAAGGCGCAAGCAAAATAAAGAAAAAAGGCGGAGGGCTAATTTAGTCATTTTAAGTTCAAAAAGTTATTCCAGCGGACACTTTTTTTTCGGGATTCTCTTTTACCCGACGGTTGAACTTTAGAGTTGAGGATATCGACGGCTATGACGGGTGAAATCTTGAGGAGGTGTTGTCTGACTTAAAAGAGGGGGAGATGAGCCCTCTTTAGAAATTTGATTGTTCTACATTACCCTGGCTCGATGGCTTCTCAAGAATCTAAGAACCTTTGCACTAACCCTCTCCACTAACCATTAATAAAACGGTTATGGTTTACTTTGTGTTACTTCTTTGTAAATGATGTTCTTTATATCTTTAACGGGTTGCCGCAAAACCAGACTTGGGTATTACTTGAGCTTTCCTTCAGAGATGTAGC
>JAJJMA010009748.1:0-11870 GCA_023529015.1 Papaver nudicaule | reverse complement strand
GGCCATGAGGCCTCCGCGAACGTGAGCTAGGGATGGCCATAAGGCCTTGTAGTGATCTACACTACAACCGATAACCAGAATTCAACCACAGGCTCTACTCTGTAAGTTGAAGAACTTCTCAAAGAGAAAAACAATAGTATTCAATATATTCCTGTGAACCTAGAACAACCTAATATATATAGAAGAACATTACTTGACGCTAAAGCATGTAATAAATAAGGAAAAACATAATATATCCTAAGATAACTAGACTGCCTAATTGGAGTCGCCACATAATAGGCAATAGGCTAACCACGTCATGACCAGGGACATGACAATACCCCCCTCTACGCTTGATTCTTGTCCTCAAGGATCAGTTCAGGAAACTTAGACTTCATTAATGTAGTATCCTCCCATGACAAGTCTCCCTCTGCAGCGTGAGACCATTGTACTAGAACTTGAGAAATTTGTTGTCGGCCTTTCAAGATAACACGAGAATCCATAACTTGAACTGGACCTACCTTGAATAACCCTTCCTTATCAGTTGAAGGTAGTTGTGTTTGTGGTAATAATCCCTGTCCAACCTTCTTCTTTAATTGGGAAACATGGAAGACTGGATGTATTTTAGAAGAAATCGGTAGTTGAAGTTTGTAAGCCAGCTCTCCAATATTTGATAAGGACCAAAGAATTTTGCAGAAAGCTTCAGATTTCGACGTAATTGCACTGATGTTTGTCTATAGGGTTGTAGTCGAAGATAGACCCAATCACCCACCTGAAATGAACTCTCCACCCGCTTCTTATCCGCTTGTTGTTTCATACGATGTTGAGCTTCCAACAAATTGTGTCTAAGTACTTCAGTCATAACTCCTCTCTGCTGCAAGTAATCCTCTACAGTGGAGTTACCGATATTGCTGGTAGTATGCATCCCAAATTGAGGTGGAAGGTATCCATATAAGGCTTGAAATGGAGTGAGCCTCAAACTGGTATGATATGTGGTATTAAACCACCACTCAGCAAGAGATAACCATGATGCCCATTTAACAGGTTTGTAGCTGCACATACAACGCAAGTAAGATTCCAAGCAAGCGTTAACACGTTCAGTTTGACCATCAGTTTGCGGATGGTATGATGTGCTAAAATGCAGAGAGGTCCCAATGGCCTTGAAGAGTTCACGCCACAACCCACTCAAAAAGACGGCATCTCTATCAGAAATAATGGTAGCTGGAACACCATGTAACTTGAGAATAGTGTCAATGAAGATCTTAGCAACAGATTGAGATGTATACGGATGGCTTAATGCAGCAAAGTGGCTATACTTCGTAAATCGATCTACTATCACCAAAATAATCTCATTTCCCTCAGACTTAGGTAATCCTGTAATGAAGTCCATACTCACATGTTTCCAAGCTTGGTCGGGAATCGGCACTGGTTGGAGTAAGCCGGCTGGTGACGTATGCTCTACTTTGTGTTGCTGGCATATATCGCATTCTTGTATAAACTGCAGCAAATCTTTTTTGAGACCAGGCCAATGTAAGTATGCCTTGGCCCTCTGATAACTAGCTTGCATTCCCGAATGACCACCAATAGAAGAAGAATGTAAAGCTGCAAGAATTTTCTGCCTGATATCTCCATGCTTGCCAATGTATAACCTACCATGAAGTTTGAGTATGCCCTTTGAGTAAGTATACCTATCAGGGTTATTGGGAGAAATCATGACTTTAGATATCCATTCTTGCGCATAATGACCGTCTTCATAGCTAGCTTGTACCTCTGCTAACCATGTTGGTTCAACTGCAGATATTGAGGAGCAATTAACCCTTGATAAAGCATCCGCAACACGATTCTCATACCCCTTTCTGTAGTAAAGAGTGTAATCATATCCCATTAATTTTTTCAGCCACTTCTGTTGTAGCTCGTGTGCAATCGTTGTTCCATAAAGTTTTTAATACTTTGGTGATCCGTAAAGATTTTAAAATGACTGCCCAACAAATAAGATCTCCACTTCGTTACCGCTAGCACTATCCCAAACAATTCCTTCTCGTAGGTGGATAATGCTTTATACTTCAATCCCATAGCCTTGCTAAAGAAAGCAATGGGTCTAGCCACTTGCATGAGAACTGCCCCTACTCCAACATCACTAGCATCAGTCTCTACCTCAAACTCCTTAGTGAAATCTGGTAACACAAGAACTGGAGTGGTAGTCATCACTTGTTTGAGCTTTTCAAAAGCTTGTTCAGCATCAATAGACCATGTAAAATTGTTCTTCTTCAATAACTCAGTTAATGGCTTGCAAATGAGACCATAGCCTTGTATAAACTTGCGGTAGTAGCCCGCCAGTCCTAAAAATCCCCGTAATCCCTTTAAGGTTGTAGGTCTAGGCCAATTTACCATGCACTCAATCTTTGAAGGATCAACAACTACACCCTCTCTACTTATAACATGCCCCAAATACTCTATTTGATGTTGTCCAAACGAGTATTTGCTGCGCTTAACTACAAGTTGGTGTTGCTGTAGTATGGACAACGTAGTATGCAAATGTTGACAATGAGATTGCAAGTCAGGACTATAAACCAATATATCGTCGAAAAAACGAGAATGAATTTCCTAAGATAAGGCCTAAAAATGTCATTCATAAGGCTTTGGAATGTAGATGGAGCATTGGTTAACCCGAAGGGCATGACCTTAAACTCGTAGTGGCCATGGTGAGTACGGAAAGCTGTTTTGTGTATATCCGGGGAATGAACTCGGATCTGATGATAACCAGCACGAAGGTCTAGCTTTGAAAAAACATGAGCACCATGCAATTCATCCAATAATTCATCTATAATGGGTATATGGTACGTATCTTTGATGGTGATGGAGTTTAATCTTCGGTAATCAACGCAAAATCTCCAATCTTCATCCTTCTTCTTCACTAATATCACGGGTGACGAGAACGGACTATGACTTGTGTATGATGCCGGACTTTAACATTTCTTGAACTAAATTCTCAATGACTTCCTTCTGTACATAAGGAACTCGATATGGCCTCTGACTAGGAATAGTGGCATTAGCCTCTAAGGAAATTTGATGATCATGAGCTCTCTCTGGAGGTAGAGTTGTGGGATTCTGAAATAATGTAGGATATTGAGATAACACTTCAGCAATTGGTGTCCCAAGACTCGCAACCTCTTTTGTCTGGACTTCAGTTGTAATCGAGAAAAGTTGTCCAAATATCCCTTGCTTTCCCTTACGAATCATCTTCTGAAGTAGGTTACCTGACATAAGTGTAAATGTAGCTTCTTCTTTATGTCCTACTAACTCAATTTCCCTACCTCTATGCTGAAATGTGATTGTTAACTTTTTAAAATCAAACATCATGGGACTCAATTCTCTCATCCAATCGACACCCAAGACCATGTCGCAACCACCCAACTCTAGCAAATGTAGATCATGAATGAATGTATGCCCTTGCATACTCCAAGTAAATCCTGGGCATTTAGCTTGACTAAGGAGTTTGTTACCATCAGCGACAGTCACTTGAAGTGTCTGAGTCGGTGTGATGGTGCAACCACTCCTTCTAGCCGCAATTGGGTCCAAGAAGCTATGGGTGCTACCACTATCCACCAAGATAGTTAATTCCTGTTTTTTAACAAATCCTCTAATCTTAATTGTTGTGTGAGATATATTTCCAGCCAAAGCATGAACTGAAATTTGCATTTCTTCCTCTAATTCCTCAATGGTAGGTCCTGAACCCTCTTCTTCTATATCACCCATTGTCTCGTCTTCTTCTGCAACAAGCATATACAACTGTTGTTTGGTACAACGATGACCTCTAGTAAAAACTTCATCGCAATTATAACACAACCCCTTCTCCCTTCTCGCTCTCATCTCCGCATAGGTAAGCTTCTTAATCGGTGGTAGTTTAGGGCTAATAACAGTTGGGGTAGTTACCAATGGTGGTAAGCTATTTGATTTAGTACCGATAGCACTCGGTGGAAAAGTCTTGCTGGTATAAGAAAATCTAGGTGTGATTTTTGTTTGGGACTTAACAGTTTTTTCTAGTATGCATTCCTGCCTCCTAGCTAGAACGATTGCTTGTTGTAAGGTCGTAGGAGAGAACATTTGAACCACCAAACGTAACTCCTCTTTAAGACCGCTAACGAAGCTGTGAATGAAGTAATCCTCACTTAAGGATCTATTAATGACAATCATTAAAGCCTTAAGCTCTTCAAATTGTTCTTGATACTCTATGACAGTTCCTGTTTGTTGTAGCTTATTGAATTCACCCACTACGCTATCATGCCCAAGTTCTTGAAATCGAGTACAAACGTCAAGAATAAATTCTTCCCAATAAAGAGTACCCTTACCTTCTTGATAATCTTGGAACCACACATCTGCTTTGCCTTCCAAGTATAGTGTAGCCATGTTCACCTTCTGTTCATCACTCATCGGATGAAGAAAGAAATACTTCTTGCACTTTCGAATCCATGCCCTAGGAAGAGATCCATCAAATCGAGGGAAGTCTACCTTAGGTCTGTAGTTTGAAAATTGACCTGTCTGATGAGCTTGCAAATCTTGAAGTGTGAAGAACTGTTGTTTTTTTTTATGATCAGACTCACTCTCATCTTCAACGTCTTCAGTATCACCACTTTTTTTACCTTCCAAATTAATAGAAGAACCAAGAGCATCTAATATCAGTTGAGAGTTTTTCAACAGAAGAGAAATCCTTGTATCTGTTGTTTCATGATAAGATTTTTGCTCATTGCTAAGATTATTTAGCTTAGTGTCCATCTCTTCCTGCATCTTCTTCATGTCATCTTTAGCTCCTTGCATGGTTTTCATCTCCTCACTCAGCTTATTGAGATCTAAACTTAACTTCTTTGTAATTTCATCTAATTCCTTCAATCGTGTACCATCAGCCATGATTCCAAGGAAAGACTAGCTCTGATGCCAATTGTAGTGATCTACACTACAACCGATAACCAGAATTCAACCACATGCTCTACTCTGTAAGTTGAAGAACTTCTCAAAGAGAAAAAAAAATAGTATTCAATATATTCCTGTGAACCTAGAACAACCTAATATATATAGAAGATCATTACTTGACGCTAAAGCATGTAATAAATAAGGAAAAACATAATTTATCCTAAGATAACTAGACTGCCTAATTGGAGTCGCCACGTAATAGGCAATAGGCTAACCACGTCATGACCAGGGACATGACAGGCCTCCACGAACGTGAGCTAGAGATGGCGTGAGTTCAAGCAAGGCTAGGAGGGATGGGCCACTCATCAATGGACTTGAGCTAGACGAGCCAAAAGATGAGATTTTTTAGGACAAGTGAGGGGCGTGAGCTAGGGAGAAGTTTTAGCTAGGGAAGAGGAGGGACGTGAGCTAGACAAGGCTAGCTAAGTCGTGATTAGACACGGGCTAGATGAAACATGTGTATAAGCATAAGCTAAGGTGCGTGCACAGGCACAGGCGCATGCATAAGCTAAAGCGCGTGCACAAGCACAAGCGCATGCATAGGTATTTTACGTGTAGGCTAGGGATGTGGACCAAGCTACTAGGCTATGGTCGTGAAAGATCAAAATATGGCTATGGTGACCGAATTTCTTATCCCTATTGTAAAATAAATTCATACCTTGTCTCGAGCTATTCCACGATGACAAAATTGATGTAAAATTACTCTTGCAACCTCCTCGCCAAAAACCACCATCAACACCTGCCAATCATTCACCGGTCCCCCTACTGTTGTCATGGCTATGAAGCTTACTTTGGATTTCGCTCACTTCCCTCAGCACTAGTGGTTCAGGTGATCTGTTTTGTTAAGGAATGCTCTCTTTTGTAATGGTACAATGCTTAGCTTTGTTGTAAGGTTACTTGTTGTACTAAATGCCCTTAGGCATTCCTACTTTGTAACCACTGTACCCCTTGTTTCATAAATAAAAGGTCGATGTTTCAAAAAAAAAAAAAAAATGATAATCCCAAAATTTTGGCTATGGAAATGTTAATTTTTGGTATCATGTTTGGGTTAAGTAGGAATCAGGCAACCAAAATAACTATATAACTAAACTTTTCTATAGAAAAAAATTATCATAAGATAAAAAAAATAAAAAATAAAATTTTCTTGAGAGAAGGAATTACAAACCCACTTCTTTCGTAGGTTTTCAATTCCCCATTTCGGGAGATTCTAAATCCTAGGAGAATAATATTTTTACTGTTATTTGCTTTCTCAAACACATGAGGAATCACATCCTGGGAACAACATTCCATACCCGGAAAACAAACACGTTATTAAGATTTATGCTGACACTAGCTTGCAGTTCGACTGGAAAGTTTACAACGGATAAAATGAGTTCGGTTTGCATTGGCTTGATATAAATTTGAAGGCTCGATTTGTCATTTTGGGTAGAGGTTGCTGAATTTATTACCATCCAAAATTGCATGTTAAAGGATGTACAAAGAGTCTAAAAATCCGAAACACCCTATAGATTGATGGGTTATTTTATTTCTCCAAATTATTTTTGCATCGGCATGGTCTTATTGATAAAGGTGATGTCGATTCTTGACTTTATTTTTATGTGTTTTTATTTGTCCAAATCATCTTTGTGTCAGCATGATCTTATGGATGAAGGTCATGCCGATTCTTTTTCTCGGTATGGTTTTATAGACGAAGGTCACGTCCACTCCTTTACATCTGCATGGTCTTGTGGATGAAGACCACGCTGATGCTTGAGTATATTTTTATGTTTGTTTTTTTTCCCGTTCAATTCTTCTTTTTGTGGGCATGATCTCATGGGCGAATGCCATGCCAATTCTTGAGTCTATTTTTATGTATGTTTTTTTTTGTCGAAATCATCTTTCTGTCGGCATGGCTTTATGGATGAAGGTTGTGATGACTCTTTGCGTCTGCATGGTATTATAGATGAAAGCCGTGCCGACTCTTATGGTTCGGGGAAAAAGTCCAAATGAATTTTTTCCCTAGACTCTAATGTATAAGTTTAACTAAATAAACTAAATTTATCCAACTCCTATGACTATATTAACTAATTAATCATAAATATGTACTGAAATACAGGTAATCTGTCATTATTAAAAAAATCATTTAATAGGGGATTTAAAATCTAACAAAATAACCCCATTTGGACTATTCATTAGCCCCCAAAATGGGGCACTCCACAATCGAGGGTTCATGAATATGTTCCCTGTTCAATTCAGTAAAAATAACTTGGAATTGTATCTATTGAATTCAATCGTCCATGCCTAAATTCATTAAATAAAACTTTTAAATGTATATTGCACATGATTATTCTCCTCACTCTCAAACACCTCATAAACCATTTCAGCCCCACACCTTAGATGGTTCAGATTTCATCTACAGGGTAGGATTAATCTTTCCCTAGATGTGAGATTTAAATTGATGGAGATGTTTGGAAGGTGAAGAAAAAAAAAAATTGGAATTGTGTCTATTTGATTCAATCGTCCATGCCTAATTCATTAAATAAAACTTTTAAACTGTATATTACACATGATTATTCTCCTCACTCTCAAACACCTCATAAACCACTTCAGCCCCACACCTTGGATGGTTCAGATTTCATGTTCAGGGTAGGATTAATCTTCCCCTAAATGTGGGATTTAGATTGATGGAAATGTTTGGAAGGTGAATAACAACACTTAAAAAAAAAAAGTACTATAGTTTATACCACGATTGAATAATATTAATTAGCGAAGTCGCGAGTGCCGTTTTCAAAACCTGTAAAACCAATAATTCCTTTTCAAAGCCCGTAATATTTGTGATCAACTTCTGCTTGGCATTTCCACGAATAGATGAAATGCGTCAAGTTTGGTCTCTCTAAATAACCAAAATATGATAACCATGATAACAGAACTCTATATGATTCAAATAGGAAAAACCATTCTCCATTAAGAAAATAACTATTCCATTCTACAACACCCTACTACCACAAAGTCCAAACACCATTATCCCTACCTCTCTGCATCACCCTTCCGTTTAGAAATCAATTCAACGACCACCATCAACATTCATTTCTTCCTCTGTTAGATCCATGAAGCCATGGTTCTTTCTTTGAGAACCAATTTCAGCTGTTATTTTGATTTAAAGCATTGGGGTCAAGTTACAGACGTTAGATCCGTAGTGGGAATTACAGTTGTTTAGTTAGATTTGTTATGGGGGGAATAAAAGTGTTTATAATTTTACCTGATTTTTTCGGGGGATGTGGAGTCTAAATGGGGATTGTGCTCCTCAGAAAGTCGTCACAGTAAAAAGCAAAAAAAAAAGGACGACTTTCTGAGGACCACGGTCCCAATTTAAACACCACAGCCCAAAAAAAAAAAAAACAGGTAATTTTACCATTAATAATTTGCAAAATAACGTGTTAAACCAACACATGATATTTAAATTGAAGATAACTTAGTCTTTAGGGGTCTCTTTCCTTAAAAAAGACCCTTGATTTTATTATAGCAAGATGAGATGAAAAAAGTCGCATCACTTTCTTCGTCTCCATTTTAGTATAATTGAAAAAAACTAATTATAAAAGTCCAATATGAAGAAGTAAAATAGATAGACAAAGGGAGAGATCTTATTGATAGATGTGTATTACATTATGTAGATGTAGTATCCTTTATATACAAGTAAAGGGGAAACCCTAAGTCTCTAGTTGGACCGCATATCCATGGGCCATAAGCACTACAATACTCCCCCTTGTGCGGTTCAAAAGTAAAACTCCAAATGTGTTGCTTCATTAAAACCCTGACAAGGAAAAACCTGGTGGGACAAAATCTTAAAAGAAAGAGTATAACGTCTCGAGTCTTGGTAAGCTTCTATGTTGGAGTTGGTCGGTGACTTCTCTTGTAGCTTCAATGTAGTTCTTCAAATGTAGCTCTCTCGTCGATGACCAATGTGTCTAAGTCAGTTGCCTCATTAAAACCTTGTCAGGAAAACCCAAAGGGACAAAACCTGAACTAAGGAAAAAGAGTACAATATTAAGAAAACTTAGAACAGAGTTGGACTCGCATATGTTGCCTCGTTAAAACCTTGACAAGGAAAACCCAGTGGGACAAAACCTTGACGAAGGGAAAAGAGTACAACGCGATAAGTCCAGAAGTACGCCTTTGTTGATGTTGATGCTGAATAACACTCTCGCTTCTTGCTGGAAGTTGTTTTGCTTGACATACTATCGTGTTCCTTTCTTTGATTCCGACGTTCATTAATATCAATTCAATCTTCGAATCTTCAGCATTCAGCATATACGCCGGGCGTAGTAGTTGTCTCGCTAAAAACCTTGTCAAGTAACAAAACCCATTGGGAAAAACTGATCTCGATCGAAGGGAAAAATAGTACAACACAAGTTCACATTTCGAATTAAAATATGCCGATATCATATCTTTGGATCCTACCCCTGATGTCGGCATCTCCCCCTGATTTCATCCTGGGTAGTCTCTAAACATTTTCATTAGTCATGAGCTTTTCGAAAGTGAATAAAGGTGATGACTTTTAAGTCCACCATATCTCCCCCTGATTACTTTCGTTGAGGAGGAGATTATTTTTCCTTCATAATCAACAACCTTTCGATTGCACTTCTGGTATTGTAGTTGTCATATTAAAAACCTCGTTGAGTAACAAAACCCTGTGGGAAAAAGTAACCTCAGTGAAGGGAGAAAGAGTACAACGTACCACTAGATGCTCCCCCTGACGTAAGACAATTTCTTTAGTTCCAATACAGTTATGGGAGCTTAGACAATTCCTTGAGTCCAATACAATGGGACACTTCCTTTAGTCCAATGCAGTTAGACAAGTTCTTTAGTCCTCTGCAGTTATGCAATCATGGGAGTCGGACAATTCTTTTAGTCCACCTTTCACATGTAATCATCATGGGAGTTCAGACAATTTCTTTTAGTAACATACTTCTCACATGTTCTTCAAATGTGGACTTAGTCAACGACTTATTAAATAATTCTGCCACGATTTTAAAAGACATTATTGTTGCTGATTGTAAAAATAACATCAGTGATATACGTTGTGTTATCACCCTTGATATACCCTTGCTTGATTTATGTGATGCAAGCTGCATTATATTCGTAAATGCAAGTTGGCTCTTCAGTGGTAGAACTCAAACCACTCGTTCCTCGAATATGTGTAATGATAGACCTTAACCATATGAACTCACAAACCACTTCATGTAATATAATGATCTCAGAGTGGTTCATGGAGGTAGCCACTAGGATTTTCTTGGTCAATCTACAGGATAAACAGGTATTTGGGATCGACCTTTATGTGGGTGGAGAGGTACTCATCATCAGCAAAACAAACCAAAATATTATCTGGGGTTTTAGTGTAAGAAGTTGCAATTACATTAGAAACTCTTCTTGTATTTTCATAGTGATAAAACAAACCCATGTCAATGGTACCTTTTAGGTATCTAAAGACATTCTTGATATCATTCCAATGACTCTGCGTTGGCGCTAAGCTATATCTAGCTAACAAGTTCATTGAGAATGAGATACATGGTCGATTGCATTGTGTTAAGTACAATAATGTGCTTATTGCACTTAGATAGGGATATTCATCTCCCAACACATCTTCGTCACCTTTCTTTGGACGAAATGGATCTTATGTACATTTAAACTTCGACCAATCATGGGAGTGCTAGCCGGATGCATGTTGTCCATATTAAATTGCCTGAGTATCTTTTAGACATATGCAGACTGGTGGAATAATATTCCACAAGCTCGATGTTCTAGTTTAAATCGTAGACACATATGAGTTTTCCCAAGATGTTTCATCTCAAAATCCGGATTTCAAATAGCTCGTGGTTTCTCTTATTTCGTCAAGAGTGTATACTATGTTTATATCGTTGAAATAGACAGCTAGATTGCAAATCCGGAACTCGTTTTAGTTATAAATACGCAGGGGTACATTTAAGTATTTATATATCCCCACCCTATCAAACAATCACTTAGACGGGTATACCACATCTTCCCAGATTGTTTTAATCCGCAAAGTGAGCGTCTCAAATGAGTTGCAAACGCACTCCGTGGTTTAGAGTTACTTCATTTGGGCAATGTAAAGTCGTCTGACACTTTCATAAATATATCTGAATCAAGATCCCCATAGAGATATGATATAACCACATCAATAAACTGCATTTCAAGTCCTTCTGAGACTAGCAAAACTTTATAAGTGATCCAGGGGTTTGTGAGAAACCTCGCGCCACAAGGAGAGTCTTTGTATTTTAAGACTTCATTCTTCTCACTACTCTTTGTGACAAATAATCATATATGTCCCTCAGGATTTACACTTGGTGGGTTAACACTACTGTACCAAATACCTGTATATTTGTCAAAGAACTAAGTTCTTCTTGGATTGCGTAGGCCAAATATGCTCTATTTAATCAATATAGAACATGGTTCGATCTCATCGTGCTCTACTTCTGGAGAAACTATGTATGAATTATATCATCACTATGCATGCATGATCCTTTCATTGACTCACGTGCATTCTCATAATCCAACTGGATTTCATTGCTCTCTAGAATCATTTAAAACTTCGGAGCGTCCTCCAGTTTGATTCATGGACATATTTAGAGACAATCTTATGAGATGGTTTCAGATGACATAAATTGTTAGATTGTGTCAAACTCAACCACTTTATTCCTAGGTGAGTATTAATCAAACTTGGTGGTCTCTCCAACCTCCTTGATGGAGCCACAGCCTCAACCACACTTCCACAAAGTGTGGTTGTAACACCTTAGTTTATGGTGCATATCCTTAGTTAAGGATTGATAACCTTGCATGCACGTTTGAAGTTGGTATGTGTAACCTGGTCACTTTAGCGATATCAGTAAATGCACCAGGTGTTTTAGATGTAAAACAATAAAGAGAAT